>JAVQJS010145243.1:0-53954 GCA_036024795.1 Galaxias rostratus | reverse complement strand
GGAGGGAGCTCGGAGTAGAGTCGCTGCTCCTTCGCGTCGAAAGGAGCCAGATGAGGTGGTAAGGGCATCTGATTGGAGGTTTTTCAGGCACGCCCTACTGGTAGGAAACCCCGGGGTAGACCCAGAACACGCTGGTGAGATTATATATCTTGTCTGGCCTGGGAACGCCTCGGAATCCTCCAGGAGGATCTGGAAAGCGTTGCTGGTGATAGGGACAGTTGGAACACCCTGCTGAGCCTGCTGCCACCGTGACCCGGCCCCGGATAAGCGGTGGATAATGGATGGATGGATGGATGTCTCTGTACATTTCTACATTCATCTTTCTGTCTATACTGACTAGTCACCCAGTTCCTGCTGCTGAAAAACATCTCCACAGCATGATGCTGCCACCACCATGCCTCACTGTAGGGATGGTATTGACCTGGAGATGAGGGGTGCCTGGTTTCCTCCAAATATAACGCCTGACATCCACGTCAAAGGCGTGGATCTTTGTCTCATCAGGCCAAAGAATTTTGTTTCTCATGGTCTGAGAGTCCCTCAGGTTGACATGTGCCTTTTACAAAGGATTGTTTTCTGTCAAGTAACTCTACAATACAGGCCTGATTGATGGATTGGTGCAGAGATAGGCTGTCCTTTTTGACTGAGCGACCATCAAGTTCTTGGTCACCTCCCTAACTACTCCCTTCTCCTTTGATTGCTCAGTTTAGACGGCCGACAAACTTTAGGAAGAGTCCTGGTGGTTTCACACTTCTTCCATTTATGAAGGATGGCGGCCACTGAATTTACCACAGGTGGACTCCAATTAAACTGTAGATGTCAAGGATCAACGGTGGAAACAAAATGTACCTGAGCTGAATTTTCAACTTCATGGCATAGGCTGTGAATACTTACGTTAATTTGATTTCTTATTTTTTTTTTATTTTTTTACATTTGCAAAAATCTCCCCATTAAACCTTTTTCACTTGTCATTGTAGTGTATTGTGTGTAGAATCTTGAGTGGGAAAAAATAATGTAATACAGTTTGGAATAAGGCCGTAACTTAACAAAATTTGGAAAAAGTGAAGCACTGTGAATACTTTACGGATGCACTGTATGTTTGAGTAGTTTGGTGTACTTTCCTAACACTTTACTGTTTTTCTTTCTTTGTTTTTTCTTTGTTCACAGGATTGGTCGTCCTCCTAAATACAGGAAAAATCAACAGAGGGCATACCAAAGTAAGTCTCTCTGCTTTATACATGATCTTGAGGAAAGTGTCTTCAAAGAACTCCTATTCTGAGACGTGATGTCTTTGTTATTGGCTAATGTGTTTAATTGTTATGTGTGTAAGAGTGTGAATATTTGGCTTGAGGCTTTTGTGTCATTGTACAATGACGATAGATTTCCCTTTTGCTCATACGTCCAGTGAACTTTGGAAGATGTTTCTTAAAATACACAAGTGATTATTACTGGTACAAAACAAAATGTCTTTGTCAAGTCATGTGAAATCATTTTTCATTGTGACTGGACAAAGACCATTTTGGTTGAAATATCGTTCTTGATATGCGTCAATAGATACTACTACTAGTGTAGCATGATCAGAGTTGCAGACGTTTTTCTTATTGACAATATATGAGCTTAGAGTTATAGAATTCCATATCCTTTGTGGCTACGTATGAAGTATTGAGCTTCAGGAACCCGAGTTCACGAATACCCACAAATGCACCACCAATTCGAGTACAGCATTGACTCCGCTGCTGTCACTGGTTTGCCTGCTGACAGTAATTGTAGTTGCATTTCTTGATTCTTCCTATTCTCTTGCTAATTTCCAGTTCAAATAAATACAGCTGAATTTCCTTGTCTTACACAATATCCGTATGGTTTTCATCTAATTCTGCTGTGGAATCAGTTACATTGTCAGCCATGATAATAAACAATATGGATGAGTGGCTATCTGGGTGTATGCTAACAAAACATCACAGCACAGGGATCGACTAATTTGCGTGGCACTTTACCCCCATTTGAATTGCTCGCCTTTGGTTCTACATCACACTGAGAACGAGTAAAGCCCCGCCCCCTGGCTGAAAACAGCTGTAGTTTTCAAAATGCGACAAATTACCTGTGATGCAAAAGGTGGTTATTTTTCCAACTCGTTTGACATTCTACTGTTTGACTGTGTATATGATGAAAAACATATAAAAAAGTTGAAATTGGTGAACTGCCCTTTTAAGAAGAAATAAATTACAAGATATTAAAAAGTATTCTACAATCTTCTGGGATCCAAATCATGGTTACTACAAAAAACAGTAAATGTTGTAAACCGATGCATGAAAAAGTCGAATGAACAGTATCAATTCAAGTATCACAATGTCTTTTTCTCCCACTTATTCTTTTCCCCTTAGTTTAACCTGTAACTCAACTGTAATTATCAATCAACTACATGTACTTTCTAAATAGGTCATTGGTAGTTTCCAAGTTATAATATCACGTAAAATTACCAAACAAAACAACTTTGAATCAAATTAATGCCTTTGTTAGATAGAATTCCGTCATAGAATTTCCAGAAGGGGATGGCCCATTAGTTTCAGTAGGGAGACAAAATTGCAACAAAAAAAAAACGGGTCTATGCACGTGAGTATGCACATTTGTCTTTGTCTTAATAGAAACATGATTCAATTTGGATTTTCAGAGTTAACGTCTGAGGGAGTGTACCCCTCCCTTTTCACCTCAGCTCTTACCGCCCAATCAGACCGGACCCTTTCTCTGTGCTGGGAGCAACATTGTAAGCTGCTACCTGGAGTGCAGGGCATCCATGCCAGCCAGGTGGCGTCATGGAGCGTGGAAGAGGTGTGCAACGACCATCTGTTCATCTGGACAATCTATATGCATTTCCAGTGCCAGCCTGTCATTATGGGTTATAGCCCAGTCTCTTTAGTTATAAATAGTTGTTTACAAAAAAGGATGAGGCAACTTAAGCCTAATCCATATTGTTTAATTGATCGTAGACTTAAAGCTACTGCACTGTCAAATTATCATTTACAGGAATAGATTTTGCACTAACAAGTGGGTCTTGTAAATAGACTATTAGTGTTTTAGTCTATATTAATACTACAGTTATAACAAACACTACATTAGTGTTTTAGTCTATATTAACACTACAGTTTTTTTGTGCCCCACCAGTAAAGAAATACACGGTCCACTGAGCGTTTCCTAGATAAGCAGTCTGAGTTAGTAGAGTTTTGTGCAGGTTTCTGTTAAGGTCACTAACGTGACACTTCTTGAATTTTACATGCACTTAGGGCCCACAAAATGATTGTGTGCCTAACTAGGTAAGATAGAATTATTTCCTCTCCATTTGTATAACATTTGTTTTTCCACAATCATGGTAAAATACGGAAAATTATTTTACATCATAAAGTGTATTGTAAATCTAAACAAACAATGACACTGTCTTGAACAAGTGTGGAAACAGTTGGACAAAGGTCTGGAACATATGTTGAAATAGTTGGAGACTGGTCTTGGGCTAACATCCATTTGGACGATTCATGTTTTAATACCGCTGGCAAAAAAAATGCCATGCAGGCTTTTTGGTTGTTTGTTGAAAATATAGCTCTGGAAAATTGTACATGCAGGAAAGGGTGGAAGGAACTTGAGACACTGTACATTTCTTTCAGCACTGCCTTCCATTTACCCCTGCTAAACCATTCCTCTGCTTTCTTCTCAACACATTGTTTACTTCATTTTTTTTCACTAGGTCTCTGAATTTGTCCAGAATCTAACAGGATGTGAACAGCAGGCGGTTCTATTCAAAGAAGAGGTGAGCTTTCACACTTCTGAATATAAAAGGGTGTTATTTTTTGTTGTGATAAAAAAAGCATAGATGACTTGATACAAAAGATGATCCGTAGTTTACTCCTATTAATGTATGTTTTATGTAATGGTGCCCTTCTAAATTTGACAGATGATTGACGGCGAGGCATTCTTATTACTAACCCAAACAGACATTGTCAAGATCATGAGTATCAAGCTTGGCCCCGCCCTCAAAATCTCCAATGCCATTTTAATGGTCAAAAGTACTGATGATGGGCCCCAAGTGACCCTGTCCCCTCACTAGGCCAACAGAAAATCATTGTGTGCCAAATATGTACCCCTAACCCATCGCAATCACTTCAGTGTCTAGTGCCCATTAGGGAGGGAGGTTAGAAGGGATGAGAAGATAAAGTTAAAGTGAATGGGAAGTCAGAGAAGGTTTTACAACAAAAAACATGGTAAACTTGAAATGGATACCAAAATGGTAAAATTATTATCTAAGGAAAGGTCAGTGTTGTACATAAAATGTCAAATATTGTAAATATTATATGAGAGTTTAAAGGAAATAGATGCTAAGGAACACAGGATGTGATTTGGAAAGAAAAGTAATGACTTAGAAGAATGAAAAAAAATTACTGGCAAAAGATCCAGTAGACAGGGTTTGTACACATTTCCCAAATTGTGCAATAAACATGAGTGAAAACATGTACTGTTTTACCTTTGAATGAAAGATGTGTTATGTTGCATATTTATTTAATGTTATTGTAATGAGTCGTCCTCTAAACTGGCAACGTTTTGCTGGCATTAGGGTAAACTAAATGAACTATGTTTATTTATGCTAATGTACCAGCTGGTCACTAGCAAGTGCAAGTGCAAGTACCAATATTGTATAGCAGTTTTGAACTAAATTAAACCAACTTCAACTGGATGTTTACAAGAATGTTGTAATGATTTTAAAACATTTTGTCGAAATGTAAGCCTTTTCTTTGTCAATTATGTAACTTGGACTATAAGTAGATTGTTTACAAGGGCTGAGTACAGAAAATTGTATGTCTTTTTGATGGAATTAAGATTATGTGTATTTAAAAATGATCATGGGTCATAAATGTAATTCCATCAACTTTAAAAAATAAATGTTTAAGCCTCAACGATTTCATTGGACTGGAGTAGTGCCTAAAATAATATTGTGATCATCTTGATTGCTCACACTGTTACCAACAAATAAGTTGTGCATGTTTTGCCTGTGTGTCAATGACAATATGATTTGATTAAAAACGTTTTATTTATTTGTTAGAATTTTCATTGGGTAACCACAGTGAGAGTTAATACCACTTAAATACAATGTGACTCAGTAAACAAACCAAATTTCATTAGCCTACCAAACTCGCAGTTAAAACGCCGTTTCATTTCACACTTTATCTTCACTGTTCAAGGCCGACGCCATTACAAATATAATGTGTGGCGGGAATTGATAAACTTTAGCACACACCAAGCCAGCCATTTCACATTGAGGTGAAAGTTTGGTTTGCCAATAAATG
This sequence comes from Galaxias rostratus, assembly GCA_036024795.1. Classification (NCBI taxonomy): domain Eukaryota; kingdom Metazoa; phylum Chordata; class Actinopteri; order Galaxiiformes; family Galaxiidae; genus Galaxias; species Galaxias rostratus. The sequence continues at coordinate 48,630 of JAVQJS010145243.1, read as the reverse complement.
GTTTACAAAATATAGTTAAAAAAAGACAGCCTACTGACTTCCCACCCCACTGCCAATTGACGTGTGTCTTGAGAATGTGTGTGAGGGAGCGAGTTAGTCCAGTAGTATAAATACCGCCCATAAGCGTTGGTCCCATTAATGATTCACGGTCAACGCAACCACTCGCACATAGCATGACCTCTACGACTAAACTCCGATTGCTGTGATGCAGGGAAGTACTCCACGGTGTTTCCTTAATTCTTAACGATCCAGAGTTCCAAGGACCTAACTCGCGCTTGCTTTTCTTATTCGAACGGTAGGTCACAATTCAAGGAGACAGGTGAGTTCAACTGAAGTTCTCTATTTAAATTTTGTATTATTTTTTACCATTTTGGCAGGACATCTGTCATCAATTCAGAATTATATGTTCGCATAATTTGTAACAGAAAAACATATTTGAGCCCGGCTGCACTATGCAACATTTACAAGTAATGCGACCATGTAGCTTGTATAGCTACATTGCCTAAAAAAACGGTGTAGAACGATATTAGTTTTGCGGTCATTTTGTGTTCTTACACATTTCATTTGAGGGCTCATGAGTTATGCGTTTAAAAAGTTAACTTAAATTAAACAATATTTTGCAGTTTAGACATTGAATTTGGACATAGCCTATTGTGATCAAATTGCATGATCTTGTACGAATGATCAGAGCCACAACTAATGTAGATGTTTAGTTACAGATGTATTGGAATAAGGCTATGGACAGCAGGTGATTCATGTAAATACTCAGTACCCATGGATTAATGTTTTTTATGCTCAGACCTTGGATATGGACTTTGCTAATTTATTTTATTCCTAGGTAAAATAGATGTCAAACTATTTTTATTCTGTTCCTCAATCGTTGGTGCAACATGGATAATTGGTCAACAGTGTTACTATTTCATTGTAGGGTCTAGAAAGACTTAAATAAACACATGCCTAAAGAAGAGCAAGCATAAGATATACTTTTGAAAGAGCAACTTGTGTGAGTGTCTGAGGTCACCCAGCAGAGTTGAATTCTCCTGGGAATAATGAAGTATTATTTACAATGTAAACTAGAGTACTGATATGACCCCAGCCCCCTCAAAAGCAAAATGTCCTTCACTGTACCTTGTGTATTTGTTGTGCCAGCACCATGTACCTAACCAGAACTACCAGTTATCCAGGCTCAAGATGGCATAGGGGGACCAGCAGCAGCTTTAGTCACATGCACGCACACATACCCACTCAGGTTAGGGTGTTAAATCTCATTAGAAAATCCAGATTAATTTATATTTGGAAAATTGCTCTTCTCAGACCCACTCTGTAGCCTTCCCATGGTTTTGGTCTATGTTTTCATTGACTTCAGTTCTGTTCTGTTCTCTTTGTTCGTCTTCACCACTCTATTCTACTCGGTTCTACTTGCTCTCCAAAAGGTCAGTGAGATTCTTATGTTGGCACGGAATGGACCACGACCATGGCACATTCTAATTTAGTGAGTGTTTTTCTCTCTGTATTTTTGGTGTTACTTTAACATGTCAATATTATCCAAGTCCTAATTCAGCAATAGTAACATAATTGATCATTTATTGATGAGTTTGATACAACCATGTTTTATTTGTGGGGGAAACCATGAGATACACATTTACAGAGTTACTGATTTAAACAGGTTTATCAACAAATATTCTTCATGCATAAACACAATCATTTTTGCAATGATACCTCAACTGGGGTTACCAAACTCTTGTGACAAAGATATGTAATTACATATTGTTTTAATTTTTATGCTTCTTGTTTGAATGTTTATATTGCTTGTTTTAATGTTGTACTTCACTTCTGTTTTATGCTGGATTTCCTCTTTGCCAGGGCTCTCATATTTATAGTTAAAAGAATATAAATAAAAAATAAAAATGTTGTGATAGGCCAAGATCGATAGGCTGATAAATCCTTCGGGCTACGATCATGAGGACGTGCTGGAGAAAACAATGCGTTTTGAAAAACCATTCGATCCACTCTAAAAAATATTTATGAATGACAAAGTATGCCACCATTTCATTTAAATGATAATGGCAGGGACTCAATTTGGAGCTATTTCTTAACAAATTCAAAACAAAAGCAGCATGTTATGTAAAGGAGGACCAAGTCTGCTCTATGCATTTTAAGGAATACAATATATTAGAGGCCACAGTGTCTGCAAAGCATTTAATCATAATACTAACTAAGATTGTGGATTTAGTATGTAAAAGTTATTTTTACAAGTAGCATATAAGCGGCATTCATGGATTGCTTTACTTCCTATAAATCAGACCATTATGCATCTAGATTCTAGACCTGCAGTTGAAGTCTGAAGTTTGCATATGCTTAGGTTGTAGTTATTAATAAGAAGATTTCAACCACTTCATATTTTATTTGAACAATCTATGGGTTTGGCAAATTGATCCGATCAAATGGGTTGGCCATAATGACAATGTTACGTTTGGAGTAAAAATGGGGAGGCTTGCAAGCCTAAGAACTTCATCCCAACCGTGAAGCACACGGTTGGCGGCATCATGTTACTTTGCTGTAGGAAGGACTGGTGCACTTTTCACAATATAAATGGCACCATAAGGAAGAAAGAATGTATTGAAGCTACATATCAATATATCAGCCAAGAAGTTAAATATTGGGCTGCAAAGGGGTCTTCCAAATGGACAATGAAGTTTTGGCATAATGGTTTAAGGACATCAACCTCAAGGTAATGGAGTAGGCATCGCAAAGCCCTGACGTCAATCCAATATGTGTGGGCAGAACTGAAAAAACATGTGTGAGCAAGGAGGCTTACAAATCATTTTCAATTAACAGTCTCAGTTTTGACTCTCTTCAGACTATGTACTTGATGTGTTCTTATTTTTCTATGATCTAGTATAACCCCTTATCATTGTGTTGTATCTTTCTCAGTTCAGATCTCCATCCTCTCCCTCTGGTGATGATGTCAACCTAGGCCCATCAGCAAACCCCCAGTACGGACTTACATTTTGCCTGCCATTTTATTTTTATGACCCACAGAGTGATACACTGATATGTGTTTTATCCACCTCTCATTTTAGTGCAAAGCCGACCGATTTTGACTTCTTGGCTGTCATTGGAAAGGGAACCTTTGGGAAGGTGAGAGAGAGAGAGAGATTGCTGTCCAATTAATCCCCTGCCAGAAGGAATTGTATAGTGGTTCTTTTGTGCAAAACCGTGTTTTTACTTCACTGTATTAGTATTTTAGTACACTATTATGCTATATAAATGTGTTGGAGACATTTAGAACTTGATTGTAATCGGATTTCAACTAAAATGTGTTATACATTTTGTGACTTGGATTTTAAATGTGGCTGCATGACTTAATAAATGATTAACTTTAGAAGTTTATTGTCTGGGGAGGACTTCTAAGGTTACCTTGGTGTAATGTTGCACTTTGAATTTCTAATACAAAAAAAAGGTATCTTGCTAATTACATTTGATGAATCCTTTCTTTGCATATATAAATGTATTTTTCAGATCAAACAGATTATTATATTGATTAAATGTTTGTGTATGTATATGTTATCACATAACAATTATTTGTTTACAAATCTGATGTTCAACTGTTTAATGAACAGTTAACTGACAAATTCTCTCCATGCAGGTCTTACTAGCTAAACTGAAAGCTGATAACAAATTCTATGCTGTAAAAGTTCTACAAAAGAAAGTCATCTTGAAGAAAAAAGAGGTTGGTATGTAAATAACAAAGATATGATGGTAAAAATACTGAATGTCATGGAAAGTTGTCAAGTGTCAAATGTTTCGTAATTTCTCGACTGGTAAGAGGTTTCTGTCTATATTTTTGTGGCTTGTATTTTGGTGTGATATTGTCTATCTCTAATCTAATCTGGCATACTGAACATGCTCTGTCCTTTGTCCTCTGACTAGATTTTATAACTGCTAGTCAATAGGTTAAAGTAACTGATTGTGTATATTTCAATACTTAAAACATAAATAGGAAGCAACCATTTTCACCATAGCACAGCAGGGGTGGGGGGGGGGTGGGCTGTCAGCCAATATTACTGAAAGCTAATGGTAAATGCAATCCTACTTGAATACTGTAGGCTACGTCATTGCATTGAGCAGACTATTCAAACTTGTGACACACTGATGATGTGAAACGGGCTCTTAAAAGTGAAATGGGCTCTTACCTTCATCAATCAGGCCTAGTCTGCGTCTTGTGTCACATACAGAATATATCGCGCTACGTTCTCATAAAAGGCACTCTCATTTAACAACTTTGTCCAATCTTGAATTGCTTCTGTTGTGCCTTCATATTATTGCATACACTTTATGTACTAATTATGATTCCGGTAATTAGTGTTTCAAATACATCTGAGATTTATTATGGCCAAGATTTTACACCAATCTAGTTGGTTGCACCCTTGATCCACTTTGTTTGAGCATTACTGTCACTGCGAATAATCAGGCATTGGAATATTTGTAATCATTTATTGAAAATGAAACCTCAACAACGTGTCAAGCAAGCTTATCTTGGTTCACATAGGCCCACTACTGGTAAAACTCAGGCTCAAGCTTGCCGAGGGAGGGGTCGGAGAGGGAGGTTTGGTGGTGAGAGGAGGGACAATTACATTCAATGGCAATGCATTGAGGAAAGTAGCCTATGTATCTACAGAATATATATATATACAGTATGCAAGCATGCATGCATACATACAAACATACATATATATATATATATATATACACACAATGAATGTAAAAAAAACATCACTTCTTATATTTTCTTTAAAGGAACTATATTTTCAAAACAAGCCAAACAAACGCAACTTGTGATTTTTGACTCTTTATAAGAAAAGAGGGGGGGGTCAAAATGCACAGGGTACAGTAATATGCTCACAGTACAGTATTTTGTCCTCTATGCCATAATCTAAAATGTAAGGGGGGTTGAGAGCAGAAGTTTTCAAGTGGAGACCTCCTTTCCCCGCATGTTGTACAGGTATACACCGAACAATCATCAAACTATTTCCATGCAAAACATATCCAGCACAGAAACTGTGGAGGTGAATGCAGTACTTAATGTGTTCCTCAACACTCTTTGCAGGCTTTGTGAGATTGTAACCTTGATTACAGAGTTACTCCTTAAATGTAAATACTGGACATTTTAATGGTAATTTTCTAAAAAACAATCAAAGCTGGATAATAATGTAAAAACTAGCCCTGGCTATAGAGTTGGAACAGTATACTCCAAATACCACAGTTGGCTGGACAAAGTGAGTTTGTATGACTCCTCCTCTTCATTTCTTTGCTTTTCACACTAGAATGCCGCTTTTCATATGGAGATACCACAGATCACATGTCCCATAATGTTCCTACAGATCATATCCTGAGATGATATTGTAAGAGTAACTTTGAAACTGTAAACCTACAAAATATTCAATTAAAATACAAATAGCTGAGAACTATTTTAACTCACAGCTATAAAAAACAACAACCTTGTTGCACTGTTACTACTTATTTGTCTCGTATGTCTTACTGTGTTGTTCAATGTAAATCTGCAGTGTCCTTGTTGGATGACTGCTCACAGAATTGTTTTTTTCTTTTGACAAATGCTATTGATGCTAAAGTGGAGATGTTGACGATGATGTTGTTTGCGATTACCATAAGAGAAACAAAAGTGCCTCTGTTTCTCTTCTTGTCTGTTTCAATAAGGGCTTGTGCTCTCCTCCCACTCTTCCTTACTTACGTTTTCTCTCTACTTCTCTATTCCTACATTTTCTTATCACCCACTTCCTAAATGTTTTAATCTTCTGTCTCTGTCTTCCTCGATTTTCCCTTTTATATTTTCAAACATGCCTCGTTCTCTTGCTGCAGCAAAAGAACATCATGGCGGAGAGGAATGTCCTGCTGAAGAGTCTGAAGCACCCGTTCCTGGTGGGCCTCCACTACTCCTTCCAGACCCCAGAGAAGCTGTACTTTGTCCTGGACTACGTCAATGGAGGAGAGGTAGCTACAAGGAGCAGAGTAGAGTGAGATTCTTTCTGTATGGCACATCTCGTATGTATGGTCAATTTCGAAATATGGAACTTTGGGCTAATGCAATACAAATTCATTGATTAAATTATGTTATTAATTTCCACCAGAAACTTCAATGTCTTAGTAAATCAATTTAAAGGAATAGTTTGGTATTTTGGATGTCTAACCTGGCATGTTCTCTGACTGATACAAATTCAGTAATTAATATTTGCTGATATTGACGCGAGTATGGAAAATCATAAAAACATGGCACCTCTTCTAACTCACATGCACATTCTTTTAGATGCAGTTAACACATTATACACCATAGAATATAATGCAACCAACAATTAGCATGAGGGTTTTACATTCCAAACAGAGCTAAACACACCTCAGTACTTATGTTTGGAGTTTGGCCTATTAGTGCGACCTGACCGCATTTGGTATATGTTCCACCGTTGTATGTGGGCATCAGAGCTATGGCCTCTAGAGAGCCCCTCAGTGTCCGAGTTTAGGTCTCTACAGTGGGAGGGGGAGTACCCTCTACAGCTGGATTGAAGTGCATCCTGTCGGCATCACCTGACTTCTCTGGAAGTGGCTCAGCTACAGGGGGAACATGTCTGCGATTTCTCCTGTATTCCCTTGCTTCAGACTAGATGAGGTAAGATATTGATATCCTCCTGTACCATACATTTATAGGTACCCTTGGGGGTTCTGTATGTTGGCTACTTTATATTGAGAAAGAGCCCGTACTAGACAGTTCAACATGTTGTTGTTCAGCTCTTGGTCGGAGTATTTTCTTCTGGAGCTTGGCTTTGACTTGAGAGTTGTCAGTGGTAGGCTCCAGTAGTGGTTTGCTGACAGGCTGTTCATCTCAAGAGATGTTATTCAGATTCAGTGGGTTAGAATTGTGCTTGATCCATCTGTCTTTGTTTCAGCCACTTTGCACTGCAGCCCGCCTTCTAAGTTAAACCATTGCTGTGTTGTAACTCTGGACTGCTGGTTACATGCCCCACTGTGTGGCAAGTCCTTGAACTGATGGCTGGCGTAGCATTGTCTCAGATGAGTGTCCTTTCAGTATTGTGATGATAGATGTGAATGTGATGTGCTCGGTCGATCTCATACCAACCTGAATATGATTCTTGAATGTGAGTCCAGGATGTCTGTGTAGCTGGAGAGGTTCTCTCTGTCGATGTGGTTTTGTGGTGTTACACACAGCAAATGAGGCTGTCAATGTCTTTGCTCATTGTGGTACAAAACGCTATTACTCAGGTTCTGCGTTTGGTGAACTCAACTACTAGTTGACCTTTGTGTACAGTGTTATTGAGGGATACATTTGTCATTTGTGTGAATGCTCTCGTCTTGGATGGATCTACCCCAATCATTCAGACAATCATTGGTGACCACGTGACCAATACAAAGCAGACCACAACCGGTCTTATAACTCTCTCAAAACCCATACAAATAAATTATATAGTGAGCCAGAAAAATATTTTAGTACATAGTAAGCCAAATGAAGTATACCACAAATAACAGGATGTCTCACTATAGCTACTCACATTTCTAAGTAAGCAGTGTACATGTACAGGAAAACTTATTTACACACAATCCGCCCAAATGGATGCAAAAAACCTGGAAGACTCAGACAACACAAAGATAAAGGGAAACAAGGTCAAACATCCACAATCTTAAACTATTCCTTTATTCCTCCTCCTAACCCACTTATAACTACTACCTGTCCCCAATCCACAACCCCCCCCCCCCCCCGAAATCCCGCAGCTTTTCTTCCACCTTCAGAAGGAACGGTGTTTTTCGGAGCCCAGGGCCAGGTTTTATGCTGCTGAGGTGGCTAGTGCTATCGGCTACCTCCACTCTCTCAACATAGTTTACAGGTCAAGGTCAACTAATTTTCCAGTTGCACATGATGTTGGAAGTATTCATTTATCATCCCAATTAAATTATGTCAAGGTCATTAAATTACGTCAATTCACTGAACAAGATCGATCTGTTTATTTTGGTTTACGTTTACTTTCTGTTTAGAGATCTGAAGCCTGAAAACATTCTCTTAGACTCTCAGGTTGGTGATGAAATCGTCATTGTCTTCTACTTGTTTGATCCAAGATCATGGTAATAACTATAAACTGTGTGCGTGTGCGCGTCTTCTCAGGGACACGTGGTGCTAACAGACTTTGGGCTGTGTAAAGAAGGGGTGGAACCAGAAACCACAACATCAACTTTTTGTGGAACTCCAGAAGTAAGATACAAGTAACAATGACCATTATTCACCACCTCCAGCTGTGCAAAATAGACCACCTATCCTGAAATCCTTACAAAAGCGAAAAAATAAGAAAGTGTGAGAAAGAAAAAGGCAAAGCAGTTTACAGCAAATAATAGAATGTTGATGTTTATTGAGCAGAGAGTATACAATTTATTTAGTCAAATGAGTCGTAAGTTAAAAATTTATAATTTATTTGCTATGGAGGAATTTAGTTTTTTTCGTAAATAAGTTGTGTTTTCTTTCTTTGCCCCGTCCCATAGTACCTAGCCCCCGAGGTGCTTCGAAAGGAACCCTATGACCGCACAGTTGACTGGTGGTGTCTGGGAGCTGTGCTTTATGAGATGATCTACAGTCTGGTTGGTTCAGTTTGGCCTTTCAGTCGTCCACTCATTCAGTTATTTCAGTCATTCATCTGATGCCTTTCATCTTCTGCTTTTATAGATGGAAGTGGTGCTATGTGTTGACACTTCTCTATTACGCAACCACATCAGTGTGGGATAATGCTTGTGTGTTGGCCTATCTCCAAATGCAGCCTCCGTTCTACAGCCGTGACGTAGGAGAAATGTATGAGGGAATCCTACACAAGCCTCTGCTTCTGCCACCAGGGAAGTCTGATGCTGTGTGCTCCCTACTCCATGGTCTCCTGCAAAAGGATCAGCACAGACGCCTCGGAGCCATCGCTGACTTTGTAAGGCTTTTACAAATCATGCCAGGAACCGATCTATTAAATGAGAACATCTGCACTCCTCGAACCAATTACCTAAATTACTATTTATTTAAACTTGCCAGGCATCATCATTAGATCTTTGGGTAAATTGTAACATTCTTCGATTTGAAATTGTATAATTTTAAATGTATGATGATGAGAAATCTTTTTACACAAACGATACCTATCCAGTACGTCTAACTAATGAATGACATACTTCAGTCTGATAGTGATGAAATATTCTCTAACCTCTGAGTTATGTGTCTTCTGTGTGACAGCTCGAAATAAAGAACCATGTCTTCTTCTCCCCGATCATTTGGGATGACCTTTACCACAAAAGAATCACTCCTCCATACAACCCTAATGTGGTAAGTTGTCCCCCCCCTTTCAGTTCTTCTTCATTGAATATGCTGACACACATTTACCTGATTTTATCAATAGTCAGTTTAGCATAGCACAGACAACAATTTTTTTTTTTAAATCTCTACATTTTGAAATGGTACTGGATAACCTTTCTTTCCTAATTGTTACAAAAAGTCATAGTGGCCTGGCTCTCTGCAGGAAGGCTGTCGCTTACCGGGCTTGCAAAATAATTTAAGTCCACCAAACCAGAACCCTCAGATAGCGTAGTAAGAAATGTAACACCCACATTAGCAACAGGATGGAAATTGAATCCAAAATTGTGGAAATAATGGAAACTTAAACTAGAAATAATTGGACAATTACAACGTGGACAACGAGGATTTGGACTCGTACTTGGTTACTGTAAAAATATATATAATATTGTGAATATCTCATCTCAGACAAATAGGGCCAGTTTCCCAGACATAATTGAATCCTTGCTCTAAACTAAATCTCACTGTCAATGGAGATTCTGCTTTGAAAATGTCCTAAATCTTTGTCTGGGAAGCCAGCTCATAATGCCTGGGTGTAAGACCGGCATTACTCAAGGCAGAATTAGCCTGGCACCACGATCAAATACTAAAGCGCTCCAGCAGCAATAGAGCATATTTAGGCAGTCCGTAAGTAAGCCCACGGGAGCAAAGGGCAACACACACCACATTTGCTTTGTTAGGGATGGAGTTCAGGGAATTAAAATATATAGGCCAACACAAAACTCAGGGCAGCTGTTCATGCTGCAATTACGTGGTTTGGTATATCCTACACAAAATAAAAAAACACAGCGTGCTTTTTCTCTGGACTTGCTGAGTCAGTGTTTACTGTGCTCTCTAATGCACTTACATCTACCTCTGAGATTCCCATCAAAGATTGCAACAACCAGTTTACAACTAAAATTATTACTGGTCCAAAACACAGCAAACCGTGCACGTTGTAGAGCTAACACTCCTGTGGTTAACATTCCTGTAGAGGCATTTGAAAGAAAGAAACTATGCTATAGCATCTTAGCAGCTGAGGCAGAACTGCGAGGCTGGACCACAAAGTTGTGTCCTGCGGAAGCTGGAAACTGGGGATTTGTGGCAATTTCAACAACCAAACTACTTATGAAAATAGGAATAAGCAGGAGAGTGAAAAGAGCTGCCAGGAATAGTTGTGACCGTGAGTGTGTTGAAAGGCACCCTCAAATAAAATGTATTATTATTATCATCTCATAGTTTAATAAATAATCTTTAAGAATCTCTTAATTTGAATAATTTGACCGTGGAGTGGATATAGGCGTCATTGCTCACCCTTAATTCTATGGATGTGCCTTGGGCAAAACATCCATTATGGAATGTGCCCACTTGAAAACCCCAATGACTACTCATCCCAAATCCTAGTTCTAAAATAGTTTAAGTGTTCTACTTGGATTATGGCACAAGGAACATTTTAACACTGTGTCTAATATATTCTAAAATGGTGAAGACCTGTTGTTCATCAGGCTATTTTGAAGTCCAATCATCAACCCTTTTTATTCTCAACACACCTCTATGTCCTCCAATTCCAGAAAGGCCCGGCAGACATGCAGCACATTGACCCAGAGTTCACCAGAGAGATGGTTCCTAACTCAGTCGGTCGAACACCAGAACTCAACGCCAGCACAAGCAGCTCCAATGCTTTTAATGGTTTCTCTTACGTCAACACTGATGATAGTTTTCTGTGAGGCAGAAAACGGAATATAGAATCAGTTTGAACTAAATTCTTCATCTGACATTGCATTCGTATAGTTCTTCATAATATACTTTTTTATTTTGCTTTAAAACTCCACTAGACCGCATTTTTATATGGGTACATCTAAACTATATATATATATATATAATACACAAGTACATACATATACAAAAAAACATGTATGTGCACATAAACGTGTGTGTGTATATACATATATATATATATATATATATTCATACCCACACACACACTATATGCATTGATAGTAGAAATAGTAGGCCTGGAAATAATGATATGGTTTGGTATGCTCTATTTGGGGTTCTTTTGTTGGATAACAAGTGGATAACAAATACAGAAAAGTCCATAGGTTATATATAGTATGGGAACTTTATTCACATTCAGTATGGCATACAGTGCTCAAATACATTTTAAGTAGAACTCAAATCAGATATTTTAAGTGATTTTTCAAAACATGTCTACTTCTGTAGATCTATTAATTTATTATAGACATACTTGCACATATCTACTTCTTATACTATGCTATGCTGCGACTTAAATGGCAGCTAAATTATGCCAGTACTGTCAAACGTGTCTGTTGTCAAACTAAGCAGAGTGAGTGAACTTAAAACAACGTCAATAAATCAGGCTGCTATATAGGATTTACCTCAGTTGAACATTTATTCAGTTATTTTTGATGAATGTCAATTCTGGACAAGTTAAATTAAAATGACGGTCCATTATGCAGAACATGGTAATATATACAAGGTTTATTTATAAATATGTTAGGCAGAAATCAATCACAACAAAGTAGCAAGGAAATTATTATTATTAGGAAATATTATTAAACATAAGCAAAACATTACAAATCCATTTGACTACAGTGAACTGCTCAGGGTAGCTGCAAAATAATTGTTGGTTGTTTTTTTATGTCAAAAAAATTGGATGTGTGTGTGCTATCCCTGAGTGTCAACTAACTGATCTTATTCAACAAGGAAGTATAAACAGGACTGACATGGGGAATTATTTCGCCCAACAACAGTAACATAAACATCCAGCCTCAGATTTGATAGAGCCTTAGATGTAACCCCCCAAATCCAGTGATGGGAGAAGTGTATGCAGTGGAAGGCTGGATTATAGTGATTTGTGATTATGTTTTTATTTTAGAAGACGCTTGGTAGGTCTAACAAAGAACCCAAGGACCAGTAGACTCAAAAAGATGGACAGGAATATTGCCAGAGTTCCACCTGGTGGTAGAAACCTGGGAGGAAAGGCTCCATAGACATACACACTGAAGGTTGTGCTCAGCTCACAGTAGCTGCAGAAGAGAGTCAATCAAAAGGTGAAACGACCATATTCATTCAATGACGTTTAATGATTTCCACATTCACAAAGCATATATATGCAAAACAGTCCAATAATGTAGCTCATGTTAGTTATTATTATAAAGAAAATGATTCACGTAATTCCTCTTTTGCAAGTATTATGTGGGTTCACCCCATACATACAGACTTACCTATAACTAGGGTCCACTACTACAGCTTTGAAAATGAACATGCCATTGTAGTTTGGGAAAACCATCTTGTTTCCTCTCAGCATGTTGAGCACCTGAAGCTCTTTTAAGGGTTTTCTAAGGGAAGAGTTACTTTTTTCCCAGCAACTTTTATAATTCTGAATCGGGACAAGAAGGAGAAAATTACGTAACTCCTGACACTACTAGTTCAGGAAAAGGACAGATAGGACGTTCTATTTCACTATTGTTACGATGGGTAAGAGAGCACCAATACTGGTAGTTGATTTACACAGCTATTTTATGGATCAACAAGTAAAAAATAATTTCTTTAAGTACGAGACTATGCAAATAATTGTTCAGTACATATCTGGTCCAGGCGGTGTTAGGATTGGGGAGTTGCTGCTCAGCCAACTGAGAGGTCCAGCTCTGGGGCTGGGACACACACTTGGCATCCTTAGCTGTCTGGAGGTAGTTATAGTTGAACATCCCGTTCACCTCCAGCATGACAAAGTCTGCTTTCATAACATCTACAAACACATCACCATCCCAGCTGCAAAATGAACCACAACAAAGGTGGATTGACATCGTTGCATCCTAATTGATAGAAAATCATTTCTTCAGCTGCAGCAGCCCTACAGCTAAATTATTATTCAGTTACTTCTTTGATGGAATATTTCAAAAATAATCTTTAAGTCTGGCAGCCCAGAAAAATGTATCTGTAATATTTTAAGCCAGCAAAACCAAATAAAAACATACAAAATTAAGTCATACAAATGCTTACAATTCAAATATATACCTATTATGAAAGGAAAAACATATTGAATATAAAGTTGTTTTCTGGTAGTTTCACTAAATTCACAGTTGAACAGACAGGCATACTGCCACTCACAGCTCAAGACTAGGGATCCAGGGGATATCATAGTAGACCAGCACAGGGCAGAAGTAGTCCATTACACTGTAGTGAAGGTGCAGGTCCTTGGAGGCAGAACCTGGTCGGAAAAGGCCCTTTGGATCATAAACCTCCCTGACAAAAGGAGGAGGGGGCGCTATTGAAGTTAGTACAAAATAAATAATGAGAAAATGTATAACAAAGACAGTTCTACGTTAAGAAATAAATTTTTACAATCTTACTTTAATTACACATTTTAATAAAATCAAATACATTTATAGATAGATTTATTTATATTTTGATATGTAAAAGATTACTTGCCAAACTCATTCATTTTAGTCTTACTTTGCAATGACATAGGAGAAGTTGTCCTGAAGTTGCTCTTGGCTGAAAACTCCTTTAGTACAGGCATTTAAGGCACTGTGATAGAGAATAATCAGCAATGTAAGAGTAGACTCAACATGGGACACAATCACAGCTCTTAGGGCCCTTCTTGACATTTGGGGGGTTGAGGGAGTATGGATTTTCTTTTAGTTTTCTAAAAAATTACCAAAGCCTGTTTTACCCTGGTATTTTGAGGGTTCCCCCTGGAATGGTATGTAAGACAATGAGATTCAACTTTAATATTAACGGGCAAGACTGGATGTACCCCAATTTCTGGTGGTTGTGGCCACTTTTCCAGCCAGACTGTTGTTACATGATACCAGCGTGAGATTTGTACCCTCTGTAATGGTGTAAACAGCATCATAAGGATACCTTTGCACATTAGGGATGAGCATGGTTATTTGAATATGAGATAATTACAATATTGTTCATTAGAGATTTATATTACATACTGTTTATACTGTAAACCTATGCCATTCAAATATGTAACAAAAAAAATAATAGATCTATACTTTCCCTGACGTTTCTACCTGACATTCTACATCAAATACCTGCAGGCAGAACCCCAACTGAAGACATGAGAGCCCTCTATGCCAGTGAGCTGATACAAACACACCGCTTTATAGCGCGGAATCTTCACTCAGAGAAAATCTGTACTAATGTGTCACAGTGAGAAATGTTCAGAAATGTAAAAAGCAATATGTTTACTTAGCGAAGGCCAGATCACGGAAGCCATTCAGGCTATATTATTATAGCTTGTATTATAGCCCATATTACAATATATTTTTATATAAAAAATATATTTTCCCATATAATATTTTTATTTGGGTTTATTGATGAACCAAAACATTTTTGAAAGAATATTTTAATAGTGATGTGGTCTAAAATGCCTTCCCTATTGAACAAGTAGATTTTGACATCATCAATACATGCAAAGCGTTTGCTGTTTTTCAACCCTTGCATTTATCCTCTCACTTATAATGTCCAACCTTTTTGGCAGACAAATAATTCTTCCTGCTTTTGAGTTTATAGGAGTTCAAACATGTTTCGTTAATTAAATCTGACTAGCGGATAAAACTAATTAAACCATAATCTACGCTTCCTTCAGGGGGTCCTACACTGAAACCTCGAATGAGCATTCTATAATATTATTTTATCAGTAAAATGTAAAAAAAAAAGTTCAAATCAAATTAGGACATAAAACAAATGTCTCACCTATTAACTCGTATGTGCTTTCCCGGAGGGCATCCAATGATGATGTGAGCTGTCTAAAAAGTAGAAAGTAGCATTTAGAACAACTTCAGGTTGTTCTTCATCAGCTTCATACCTGCACATAACTTAACAAGCATTTTTCAATGTTCTGTGGCTCCAAACTTCAGAACAGAACATTTAGCTTTTATTTTATGGTACTAATGCAACCAAGATTTTAAGATGAGTTTGACTAAAAGGTTATCACAAATAAGTATTGTTTGATGTATTGTTTGTGTAAAAGTGTAAAAGATATTTATGCGTCCGAATTAGGGTGCACATTGCCGATACAAAACGTATCACGATACTGGGGTTACAATTCAATATATTGCCATACAGTAAGCAAGGCGAGATTGATTTGATTGTTCTGGAACAAAGAGCAGTTATAGAAATACAATCCGAGTAATAAACAGTGTGATCTGCAATGATATTCATCACAGTCCCGGTAATATCCAACATCATAGCACAACGTTTTCTGCAATCTGCGCAAAGGAATTAACATTTGCCTACAACGGTAAAACCAAAATGTATACTTTGATACTTTCTCGTTTTCCTGAATCTATAGTCATATTGATCCCTATCACTAAACATATTTTCAAGATACTCAAGAGAATTTATGTTTTCTCACACCCCTACACCAAATGGTATTTGTTTGTGTTTTTCGCTGAATGTGTGCATTTGTACCACAGGGTTAAAGTCTTTGCAGGTAGCTGTTCTTCCCATCAGGTCCACAGAAAGAGAGGACAAGCTGCCTTTGAGGGGGCTAGAAATAAAATCAAGGTCACGTATCAAGAGATACTGTTCTGGTTTTCTCTACATTCTGAATACAATAATTGTATGAATTTACTCATTGCAAAATATGGCAAACCTACCTTGAGTGGATGGTTCCATCCTTAAAAATCATGAAAGGCTCCTGGTCCAGTTCAATGTCCTGCCAACCAGAAAAATAGTGCAGGCAATAATTTATAGGCAGACAAAAAGACTACAGTATTGCACAAAAGACCACCACTATACAATTCCTTCTGGAAGGGGATTAATTGGAATCTCTCTCTCTCTCTCTCTCTCTCTCTCTCTCTCTCTCTCTCTCTCTCACTCTGTCACTCTCTCACTCACTCACTCACTCACTCACTCACCAGTCTGTATTTCTTGGTTCCCTCTGTAGTGATGCCGTTTTCCACCACTTTCACAATACAGGAGAGCAGCAGAGAATTTGTCAAAGTCACCTGTTAATTTTTAAAGGACGCACATTTAATTTATTAACTTGTCATTTCTTAATTGAAACATGAAAACTCTCTTTACAATGTAAAACACACCTTGGTTGGCTTTAAACTCAGAAGGCAAAACTCAACTAAAGATATTGTTTATAAACTTTACAAAGGTATAAGCCAGAATAATTTTACAACAGTGTTGCAGTTAGAGAATGGAAGTAATGCATAATTTAATATAACTACTTACCAGTGGGAAAAATTGGCAGAGATGAGATGGGGTGTAGCCAATAGACAGTTGGACATTGCTGTCCATGTCAATGTAAAAGAGGTCTCCTTCAAACAAGCTGTTAAATTGCTCTACCTGGTTGTCAGTAGATAGAACAATATCACAGATTTTAATTAAACAACATAAAGTAAAAAGAATGATAAATGCACACTAATGCATGCTTTGTACTTGGTTAAACATAGAATGGGATCCCTTGATATTCGACTTGTTTCACCAACCTACAGCTCTGCCCTAGATATGTTATTTTTCTGTTCACCCCACAGATGCACCCTTTGAATCCCTGGCTAGTCACATTGAATATGGCTAAAGCCAAATCATATTTTTTGATGTTCGCCTTAAGTTGTCGACCTATAAACTGTGAGACCTAGGTCTATCCCGAGTATAAATTGACCTACCAACTTTGAAGTTTACATTTTTATGAAACTTATACACGTGAACACGATATTTTCCAAATATCCATATGTAAACAATGTAAAATTATGTTTATTTTAAATATGTACAATGGCGTTTTATGTATTGTTTTTTTTTTATATGAACACATTTTATATTCTTCATACGTCATGCTTTCTTCAATAACTACTTACTGGGCAGTGGTTGAGTGGTGGCACAGTGTTTGAGAGCTCTTGTTGCAAAATAATAAGGTTTGGATGAAAGGTTACCCCTCCAAAGATAAAGTCCTCAGTGGCATGGATAAGAACCAGATCTCCATAGTCATTTATGAGTATCAGATTGTTTTTAGATAAATCCATCACTGTGGGTAGCTGAAAGAAAAGCATAAATATAAACACATCCTACGTGTTTGATAAATTAATCACAGAATTATTTAAAAGACGGTGCACAAAAAACAATACATAGTAGACGATGGTATTAATGAGAGCTCTCTCACTACAGAAACACACTGCCTCTGACATTCAAGTTCGACAAAATCTTAACAATCAGAATGACTTCATCCAAATTCCCACCTTGACAGTGAATGCTTCCAGACCAAGCCTGCCGTAATAAAGTGAGCCATCACTGGTCAGAACAACTATCACACCATTACCATCTATCAATTACAGCAAAGAAAACAGCTCAGTGGGATGACATATGAGAATGCACACAGAAAAAAGTAACAAGCGTAGGGCTGCGACACCCACTGGAGACCTTGATAACTCATTTCCAGCAATTCAGAGTAATGTATGTAATGCATTTTGATTCTCACCACTGCACTTCTGCTAAATGATCTATTTAAACCAGTGCTTTGACTTCTCTTATAACAGTGCAATACAGGTGTATGTTTACTATGAGTGGATTTTGATGCAGCATAGACATAGGCAGGCAGACACAAACAGAAATACTGTAGTCACCTGTCACTACTTGGAGTATGTTAATATTGGGAGGTGGGAGAGCTTCTTCGTTTTCACCAAAATATACAGGCATAAGAATTACCCCTAGAATCCAAAACAAAAAAAGGCTCCACTATTAGCTGTTTCTTTGATCAGAAGAGTTGAGCAGTATTAAAGAACTGAAAGCTTACCTTTGTTAGGCGAGTACAGCAGCATGTTGGGGGACCAGAGAATGAGTTGGCCTTTTAAACCCGGCGGCTGTATGGCGTGGAGACTGGAGAGTGGGTCGTCCAAAGGATGAAGCTCTGCGTGCATCTCTTGGACCACAGTCAGGTAGCGGAAAGTGAACTGGAGGGAAGAGGGTGAGATTTATTAGCTTTTACTTTTTATATCAATGTATGCTTATTGGCTTTGTTTGTCTAGAAAGAAGTTCACCTGTTTTACAAGTAATTTTTCTTTAACAGGTCTTTTGATGATGTGATAGATGTTGATGTTGTAAATTAAATGGACGTCCTTTAAATCCCTGTATACTGCCATTATTATTATGGTTAAAGCTCATTATTTTTTGGTTATCTTCAGTTTTGTTAGCTTAGCTGTTTAGCTCACATTCTCTCACAAAATACAAGCAACAAGTTTGTAAGCAAGTAAGCATGTCTCAACTTAAATACGTACACAAACAATATACAAATTAGTCCAGAAATATTGATCATCCTTAACAACAAATTCTCTAGCCTATTGGAATACTAATAAAAATGGATTGGGCTTCACACACAATAGCCATTTAATCTTTTGTATTGTAGTGCTTTTTTACATCATGGCCAGGGGGCTCCAGATGAAAACTAGCCTGGCTAATTTTCGCTATTTTAACCAGGTGTACTTCATGTGTTCTATGAAATTGCATTGTCCCCTTTAAAATAAACTAATAGTAATTTCACTGAAGTAAAAATTATTCTTCAAGAAATAAAGTTGCAAATTAACCATTACAAAAATTTCGAAATATTAAGATATTTAGAACCATTTGTACCATCTCTTTTATAATTAAATCCTTCATAAGGAAGGAAAATATTCAACAAATTCAAACATTCAATACAACAAAATACAACCATAATTATTTAATAGAGATCAAAATAGTTTACTAACATAATTTTACAGCAATTTATTTACAGTTTTTTAACCAAGGCTTGATATGTGAAGGTCAACAAACTTGCCAGTTTGCATTTGATGTTCCTGATTTTGATGGCTTACTCAGAGAGAATAAGTGACAGAGTGAGAGAGTGATACCTAATTAGGATTTTAACAATCCACACAATTATGTGCATGGATATACTTTGGTGACAAATCTAAATTCAGTTAAGTTACATTTCATTTTAGGTGAAAGATCAAGCTACAAGTAATTTTTCAGTCAATAACATAATATTATTACAGGTCTTACAAAGTCATAACAAAAATGTAAGTTTGTAAAACAAAATAATGATATATTCTATATAAAAACAATAAGTACAAGTATTTCTATTGATATTTTAAAAGTACTATAATATTACAATGAAAGTAAGGCATTAGAATAGGATGAAAGAAAAAGGTTACTTTACCATATTTTGGTCGTCCATTATCATTGCCACAAAACTAGGTACGGTTGGCATGTTAAAGAGGCCTATGATAAATAACTGGAAACAAAGTAATTAACTGGTTACAGTGGGAACCAAAATACCATTTTAAACATGATATACAATGAAATACTAGAGACAAACTCTCACATCTGGCTCTGAATCTAATGCAAGCTTTGAGAAGTTGTAACCTCCATTCATTGAATAGTATATCTGATGGTCTTGAAGTCTGCTACCCATGTTGTAAAGCAGGACAACAGAACTCACATCCTGTGGGAGAACAAACAGAGCCAATATACATGCATGAAATGGACATGTTACTCTTCAGCCTATACTCACATTAATTGGGGTAATTTTTGGCATTGGCACAAAACTCCAGTATAAGCAGAGCCCTATTAACACACAATCCATTTATGGAAAACTATATACCCAAGCACGCTTCTGTGGAGATCAATATTATCAAACGTATTAAACTGTATTTAATTGTTGAGGCACTGTATTTTTTAAATATTATTTTTCCCTTTCCTACTATGAAGCAACCTGAGAGCAACCGTCATACTGCAATGATGGTACCAGCTTTTTAGCAAGACCCAAAATGTTGTCTTCATCAAATCAGAGAACCCTTTTACGCATGCTTTCAGAATCCCCAAGTAGCTGTTGGCTGAGTCCCGAAAGTTTGCCCACAATCACGATCACTCATGCCTTTTAGATTATTTTTTTCTCTCTAGAGGAGTCCTGGTGATTGCAAATGTCTTTCATTTTACCACAATGGTAACTGTGCTGTTTATAAGGAGTGAGACATTCAAAGCTTTGTCTAGATCCATATATCGGAAAAGATTTCTTCTTTTTCAGGTTACATGATCAAATAGGGCGGCACGGTGGCTCAGTGGATAGCACTGTTGCCTCACAGTAAGAAGGTCCTGGGTTCAATCCCCACCTGAGGGCCTTTCTGTGTGGAGTTTGTATCTTCTCCCCGTGTTAGTGTGGGTTTCCTCTGGGTACTCTGGTTTCCTCCCACAGTCCAAAAACATGTAGGTTCACTGGTGACTTTAAATTGTCCATAGGTGTGAATGTGTGTTTGAGTTGTTGTATTTCAATGTGTTAGCCCTGCGTTGGACAGGTGATCTGTCCAGGGTGTACCCCGCTTCTTGCCCGAAGTCGGCTGGGATAGGCTCCAGCCCCCCCGTGACCCTGCATAGGATAAACGATACTGCTAATGGATGGATGGATGGATGATCAAATAGGGTGCAGCATGGTGGCTCAGTGGTTAGCACTGTTGCCGAACAGCAAAGAGGTCCTGGGTTCAATTCCCACCTGACCCAAGGGTCTTTCTGTGTGGAGTTTGCATGTTCTCCCCATGTTGGCGTGGGTTTCCCTTGGGTACTCCCGTTTCCTCCCACAGTCCAAAAACATGCAGGTTGATTGGTGACTCTAAATTGTCAGGAGGTGTGAATGTGAGTGTGAGTGTGAGTGAGAGGCCCTGTGGCGACATTTCCAGGGTGTACCCAGCCTCTCGCCCTATAGGCCCCTCTCGACCCTGCATAGGATAAGCGGTATTGCTAATGGATGGATGAATGGATGATCAAATGCAATACATACAATTATTTGTAGCTGTAGAAAAACCCACAGTCAATTTCTAGATACTGTATCTCAAGGACCCAAACCAAAACAGGCAAGATGCTCTGGAGCTCAATTTGAAATGCCAGGTGACAAGTACTATCTTTGGAAACTAAGTTGGAGGAGGGAAAAAAACAACTTACCATGCATGACTTATCTTTGCTGAAACAGCACTGCACACTAGAGACAGTAGAGACAGCCGAATTCACTCCTGCACAAAACATACAAACACACATTGGGCAATACCTGTTTAGAGGTTTAGAGTATGACATATCTGCAATGTATTTTTATAATGCCAGACATATCTTAAAAAGAAGAAGCAAGACAAGAAAACATTTTTTCTTTTGCATTTGTCTAGATTCTATAAAATATGGTCCAAACCATAAGCAGCTGTCCATGTAGTGTCTATCCAAGAGTAAATGTACAATCTGCCATCAATCACAATTGCAAGATTGTCCAAGACAAAAGTTGCAGAACTCACAGACCCTATCAGCTTCTAAAGGAATTACAAAAGAAGACATGTTTTCCTAATGTCGAATTTTATTGTAGATTATTTGGTGTTTGGTTATGATAATATAAACCACAGCAACATTTTGTGAGGTAGTAAACTTCTTAAACTACAGTGAAAATAAATATTTGCAGGCAAAAATAATACATATTGCTTGAGGTAACCTTATTTTTGGCTATAAGAGTTGTTGTATTTTGATAAACTGGGAAGCAGAGGATGCCTTGATTTATTAATGACTGTGTGTGTGTGTGTGTGTGTGAGAGTGTGTGTGTTTGCGTGCATGCGTGCGTGTGTGTTTGTGTGTGTGCAACGGAAAATACTCACATCAGTCCCCCAATAGCTTAGCGGAGATGCAGAAGTCTTGAAAAAATTGAATGAAAATAATATCCACTTCCTGTATGTGAAATAATCAAGGATTTTAGCAATTTATTAAGTGCACATAAAACATCGTTTGATGAAAGTAAATTATTGTAGTTTTTACCAGTTTACCAATTTTACCAGTTTAAATGGATTTTGTTTTGATAACTTTATATTCCCTACTGTAGCTTTTTTCCACAGTCTAACCTCCTCAAACTTTGGCAGCAATGGAAGACATCCAGCTATAGAGATGTTACGGCTAACCTAATGTTCCATTTGGCTGCCAGCTACCTTACCGTATTTGGTATTCCTGCAACTGACATTGACAGTGGTAGGCAATGCTACAAATGGCTATAGTACAATCTATAGAAATACCATACGAATGTACACAACTCATAACATGTGGAAACAAAATGTAGACGTGCGGACATGTAAAAGATTGTAGCAAAATGATAGCTTCCGTTTCATGGACAAAGAACCCCAAGATTATTTTCCTATTAATCCCTTTTACACTTAGAGGGAGTATTTTTGGACATATCATAAATCATAGAGATTCTTCTGTTATAAAGCATATTGACTTCCTGGATAGTATCAAAGCATGATTGCGTAGGAGAGGTTGGAAAGTTAAGAAACTTTTTGTAAGCATAAGCCCTTGCCTGTAAATATCAGAAAAAGTGGTTAGGAAGCAGACCAAATTTACTTTATAGTAATTCAAAGCTTGTAAATGTATTATCTATATATAAGTCACCTACACTTTGAATACCCTGGAGATGCCAGACCTGAAATCTCATGGTGGTAATTCATTATAGGGGAGTCATGATAATAGCTCATGGTTTAAAAACCCAGATTTTTTTTTTAGCTGTACCAGAATACGCAGTGATTGTTGAACATGTTTGAGGACACTTTTAACTTTAATGTTAAGGACTTGAAATGGTAAGGATAACAGAGTAAATCAGAGAGTGAATATGGCTTGCTTGCTGCTTTTTCAATCTGAAGCCCGGCTTAGGTTTCTCTGTTGCCTTTATTTAACCGAAGAAAGATGTTAGCAGCCCAATAACACACTTTAAGGTTAGGAACAGAGAGCCCGCCAAGAGACTTTGGTCTTTCTATAAACTCTTTCTTGATTCGAGTGGATTTGCTGTTCCACATAAAGGAAAAAGTAAATATGCAGGAATCCTGAAGTTAAATAGAATACTTTAAGACCTTTTCAGTATATTTTTAGACATCAGTGCTTTTAGCTGTAAAGGATTTACATCAGTGACACACCTTTACCTTCTGTTGCTAAACACTGACACTGCAAAACTAAAGTCTTAGTTTGCGATAAGTAGTCTGGATAAACAGGTTTATAGAAATGAATTGAGATTTAGGGAACAAAAGCTATCCATCCATCCATCTATTATCGGTACCGCTTATCCTATGCAGGGTCACGGGGGGGCTGGAGCCTATCCCAGCCGACCTTGGGCGAGAGACGGGGTACACCCTGGACAGATCGCCAGTCCATCACAGGGCCAACACATAGACATACAACAACTTACACACGCATTCACACCTATGGGCAATTTACACTCACCAATTAACCTACATGTTTTTGGACTGTGGGAGGAAACCGGAGTACACTGAGGAAACCCACGCTAACACCCGGAGAACATGCAAACTCCACAAAGAAAGTGTTAAGGGTCATGGGCCTTAATTATGCTGCTTTCTGTTGCAGTACCGCTTCAGTTTGCTCCAGCTCATTACGCTTTTCTGTGTTGGGCCCAGATTTCCCCTCTGCAAGTTCTGCTGGTTGAGCCCTGTAATTTTGAAGGATGTTGTACACATCCATCACAACTTTTTTCAGCTCATCTTGCTGGTTTTCAACACTGATCCACAAGGCTCTCAGTGGAACTCTCACTTCCGTTGTTGTTCCAATGTTTTCTATACTTTGACCAAGAGAAGCCTTTGGGCGCCAGTCCAAGTCAAATCTCAAGGCAGTAGCAAAACCCATCTGCAAAGACACACTTTTGAGAGAAGAACTGGTTCTAAGCTAATGTTACAGCCAATAAAATATATTTTTCTGAACATAGAGCGGGTGTCTTAAAAATGTATAAAGACTGACAAATGGTAATCTGATTAGAAATATAATAGCATTATTTTTTGCTTTGATGTGTACTGTAAATAGGCTCACACTAAGTAGCAAACTGTAACAACATACTTTTGATCAAATCACTTGAAGACTATAATGTGACAGTTGAAATGGCCATTTCAGATTGTTAATGCACCCATAGCTGATTAATCAGGAGGCTAACTATTGGGTTACTTTGAACAATTAACCCATTTTTAGCTAACACTGTATGTGTGGCTCAAAGCTGCAACTAGCAAGGCTAGAATACCTTAACGTAGATGGCGGGTGAAGACTGCTTTTCTCCACCTGTATGTTACAGACATTCGCTAGATGTTGCGACAGATTGTTTGTTTTTCCACCCTTACATGGAAAATACTTTTGTCAGCATCGTCTCTAGTGAATTTTGAAACTTTTTTAGCATTTAGTTCTCTCCACAATTGTCACTATAAGAGCAGTATGTATCTCTCAGATGCAGTGCGCTACAGTGTGCAAGAGACAGAGCTGAAGGCTTTGAGAAAGAGCGCTAGCAAACATGCACTAAAGACAAATATCTGAAATCTTCTTGCTGTGACCTATCCGATAAATTTGCAGGTGCCAAGTTCGTAAATTTCACTGCGAAAGATATTTTACCGCTTGCTGCCATGCCTGGAGATGGCTTTAAAGACATCTTAAATTTTTTCGACCAGGCTACATTAGCCCATCACATAATGTGCAGTGGAACAACATCACACAACAGTAAAACAAATTAAGAGTGCAATTGGCATCAGATATGAAAGATCACTAACCACAGGCTTATGGACTTCTTCCACCATAGAGCCATGGTGAAGCGGCAGACCCAGCTAAATTTAAAAGTAAAGACCCTTCAAACCGTGATGTGGCCAAATTTGGGCATCCTAGCACATGTTCCTGGGATGTGGTTCAGGGGTGGGGGGATGGTCAGAGCAAGGGACAAGTCACCAAAGAGACAGTATGTCCTTTTTGGAGACTTTCCTCTCCGGGGAATGCTCAGTGTGTCCATTCTACAGGGACGTAGAAGTAAATATAAGAAAAGGCAAGTAGGCAGAGAAGGCAAAAGTAAGTAGCAGAGAAAGCAAGAGGAAGTAGCAGAAAAGGCAAGAGCAAGTAAAAAGGAACAAGAGAAAGTAAAGAAAGTACCAGAGAAAGTAGCGAAAGAAAATGTCAACCACACATGCATTGCCTCCAGACACGGTCTCATTAATCTGGTAGGCCGTGATTTACTGTGTAAACTAGGCGTTAGTGTCACATGTGGGCCTGTTAGATGCAAACTTGTCAATATTTCCTAGTATAGTTATTGATGGGAAATGATAGACACTGAGGCTGAGTAAGAAATATCAAGAATAGGTAATGAGAAATAATCTGAAATGGTTAATCTGAAGACTCCTGTAGAACCTATGCATCATATTAGCCTTTACTGTAAAACAGGGCCTGATAAGAAATATCCACAGAAATGGCAGGCTCAGAGGAAAGAAATGTTGTTGTTAGGCTATCTGTATGTGGGTAAAGAATACGATCCGGTAGAGGTTTCTCTCACTCCATCACAAGAGGATGTGTATTGCATGCATGATAAAGTCTTGATGCAAGATTCAATCCGACAAACTATGGGCGAAAGACAAGTTTAGCTAAGAGTTGAGTAGTCGTCCCAGCTGGGGAAAACTAGGGAATCTTTGCATACCTATACGGTCTGTGTTCAAACATATTGCAGAGAATGGATACGCAGCAAAGTCAAAGCTCCAGCGGGTAAGAATAAAAAGCAACATCCCTAGGTCATAGGTGAACCTGTATGGTTTCCGTTCGCATAATAATCTACCATTGGCTATTGATCAAATTACTATCAGCGTCATTGAGTGTTTGAAAAGCGCTTTATAAATATAATGTATTATTACGAAATCTGTATATCACAGAAAGGTTTTTACCTCAAAGGCTTGGATGCTGTGGCTCGAAGACTAATTCCTTGTCTGCGTTCTGTGGTTTGTATGTCCTGTTTGATGTGATGTTACATTTCACATGTCAGTGCATGCACTATTTTTGCAAGCCAAGACTTTTCTTAAGCAAACATTTCTTATGTTATCAAGACCGGATCTCACTGACATTGCTTATGAGAATGCTGATCATCTGTTCTTTGTTGATGGTTCAGTACAGCACTTACAGAAGGGGTGAGCCAATAGGAGTCTCAGCAGTGATCACTCACAGTGACCAAAGTGTGGACACCTAGACATCTGAGACATCAGAGGATGACTTGTATGTGCTAACTTGAGCGTGTGGAATCTCTTTGGGTAAAACACTTGTCATTATACCAATTTACTGCATGTCTATGCTGGCCATATACGGTGAAAGAATTAATTATTTGATCCCTTGATGATTTTTGATGTTTGTCATCTGACAAAGAAATTAAAGTTATATCATTTTCTAAAAAGCGCAACTCACAATTGTGAGCTTTGGGTAGAAACCGAAAGAATAAGATTGCGAGTATAAGAGGCTGAAATGTGTTTCCTCCTTAGGGTAGCTGGGCCAGAGCCGCTCCTCCTTCACATTGAAAGAAGCCAGTCGAGGCAGTACGGGCATCTGATTAGGGTGCCTCCTCGGTGCCTCCCTTTGGAGGTTTTCTGGGCACGACCTACTGGTAGGAGACCCTGGGGTAGACCCAGAACACACTGGCGAGATTATATATCTCGTCTGGCATGGAAACGCATTGGGATCCACCAGGAGGATCTATAAAGCGTTGCTGGGGATAAGGAATACCCTGCTGAGCCTGCTGCCACCGCAATCTTGATATTTTAGGTCTTGTGTTTTTTAAAGCTGTCAAAATGGGCATTTATGGT
The DNA here is from genome assembly GCA_036024795.1 of Galaxias rostratus. Taxonomy (NCBI): domain Eukaryota; kingdom Metazoa; phylum Chordata; class Actinopteri; order Galaxiiformes; family Galaxiidae; genus Galaxias; species Galaxias rostratus. The sequence goes on along the minus strand of JAVQJS010145243.1, from coordinate 21,636 downwards.
GAACCTGTTGATTCATTGTTTATATACATTGTTTATAAATCAATATGCGTTGTAGAATTGGTCAACTATTTGTGATAGTGGTGCTCTTCAATACAACAGCAATACAACAATTCTAAATTCTAGGATAATTGGGAAAGTAAGCCTCAACCACACAATTTAGGTATCAATATTTAACAAACTAGTTACTCTTACTTTGAAGTGATGCGACAAGTCATCGGCTCAAGTCATCCAAGGTACCTGGATCAGACAGACACTCTCCCGAAATTACTGTGGGTATCGAGTTGTTTTGTGGGTTGATTGTGGGTCTCATCAAACATTAGCACCATAGTACATTACACATTAAAGGGGTTCCTCTTATTTGCTAGGAGGATCAAGGCCAACCGGAGGAACACCATGACACAGGATCGCCTGAATGATCGGGCCGGGGCCATTATCTTATCATTATCTTAGCCGGGGAGGGTGAACATAATAGGGTTGACAAATATTTTCCTCCAAAGTGAATGCAGTAATTTACTTTGTAAAAAATACAATAACAATAGCATTTACATTATCAAAAACAAATTATCATTATCTATCTTAATTTGCGTCCATGTCCTTGAGTTACTAAAGGAACGCTTATAAATCAAATGTATTATTATATAGATAAGTGACTATTTGAATAGGCCACATTTGACAGCCTACTGCAGGCAATAGAAGTATGACAAGTTGCTGGCTTGACATTTCTGCTTGTTATGGAATATTAACTGTTATTGTGGTAACTGCAAGCTACATACATGTATATCAGTTGCTGGGATGCTAAACAAATGCCTTGTGTCCAAGGCTTTGGAGAACCACCATACTGTGCTAGACTAGTTGGCTAGAATACAAACCCCACTCCTTCATAAACCTGAGCCTCCACTGCCTCTAGCTGTACTTTCGCCTTGTTGCTTCACTGCTTGTTTTCGCTATTTAAAAGCATTGCATATTATCTTGTTGATTGTTGTCCTACTGAATTAACTAACTAGATGCCAAAATGACGCTGTAACCAGGGCACGCTTGTTCTCTCTCTCTCTCTCTTTCTTGTGCTCCAACAATATGCACGTATGCCTTATAATGTTAAGTAGACCAGGCCTTAAATTACACAGAGGACATGTTTTTGATTAACAATATCATTTTCATAATATTTATGCAAGTTTAATGCAAGTTTGGAATTACAGCTAAATGGGTCATGGGCAATTTATATGACTTTTAGAAATAGTTGACTTTATTTGACAATATTTTACTGTGCAAGAATGCTTCATATGTTTAATTTTGGAATCTTAATACTTAATACTTGCTATTTCACAACACACTTGTGTTCTGCAGTTAAGAATGTTAAAAGTGTTTTTGTGTATTTTCTCCTTGTGTTTGTTCAAGTTTCCACCGGGTGCTGCGGTTTCTTCCCACCGTAAAAAGATATGCTCAACACTATCAGTGCCCTGGCCAGTCATTGCCAATTAGTGACTGGAGTCGGTCTATGTCCAATGTGTGAGCGAGTCTGCAGCAATATATCGTCTGAAAAAGTCTTGCGCAAATTGTCTGTCACAGTATCACTCAGATACTGTGTGATAGCTGCCTGTCCACTCATTGTTGTTCTTAACTGGTAACAAATTTGTGTCTTTAAGAAAAATGCTATAAACAAAATAAATTCATTTTTATTATTCAATTGTATTGGTGAAGTTGACTGAACGTGGGACAGCCCCAACCAGAATGTCTTTCACCAGCCGCCACTGCATTCAAAATGTTTCTCTTGGGTGATACAATCAGTGTCAATATTATGATCTGATGAAAACATTGCTGAAGAGTGACAGATACATTTTACCAAGATATGATTGTTACACATTGTATCCTGAGTGTGCAAAAATCCTAGAAATCTTTGTTGTGTTCTCTATTTCTTAGCTTATATTGATCTGTAGCCATGCATTCATTACCCCATGTACAGAGCCAAAGTTAGATCACAGTTACTTCGAATCACAACGGGCATGTCCTCCTGGAAAAACAACCGGATCTGGGGACAAAAGAAAATAAACTTGTTGTTATATAACTTGAAAATAAACCACTTTTGTTTCAAATTTGACAATTTGGCAACTGTGCTCCATGTAATGCAATTAGACCGCAATTAGACAGTTACAAAAATCATTGATTTACAAACATACTCAATATCATAAAGGAAAGGTTCATATTCAAGGTTGAACAAACAGCCCAAAAAAAGTGTTCTTATTTTTATAAATTACTAAAATGTGAACGTGTATAAAAAGAAAATCTATATCAAATCAATATTTGGTGCACCACACTTTGCCTTCAAAGCTGCAACTCTGGCCTAAAACTCATGCACATAAGTTAATTTTCTGTCTCAAAATGTCTACCAAAACATGGTTGAAAATGTGTAATAATTAGAAATGCATTTTGCCTAAGTGCGTATTTTATATTTAAGTATAAGTATACAAGAATAAGCATTTTTCATGTTTGAAGATTATTTTTATTTATCTTGGTTTGTTTGAACATCTACATTATTTGTATGCATTTTAAAAAATACTTATTGTTAGAAAATGTACTGTGCATTGATATATTTACTGACTGATGATATTACACAAACACATAATCAACCACTATAATAGAACTTGAATGGATATTGCTATGTTTTGTGGGGTAAATAAATGGTGGTTGGCACAGTGACTACACTGCCGCAGTAGTAACTACAGCATTTTGGTAGTAACTACTGTCTTCATTTATGTTATGTCATTACCAAACTGGTGTATTGTTTTGTCCATTCTGTCACTTAGAAGATCTAGGCAAGACACCCATGGGTACATTGCATCATGTAGGTAACTTGCTGTCTATACGTTTAGAAACAAGCAGTTGTCACCCCTTTTGTTGTAGTATTACATTCATTTACAGTTGTAGCGTATTTATAGGTAGTTTAGGAACAGGTAAGTTATGGTCAGTTGTTTTGCACAGTTTCTTTGATTTGACAGTCTGGTTGAGCTGTTCTTCTCGAGGTCATTTGTACTGTTCACTGCTTGCACTCTATTCAATTATTGCACCCCTGGTTTTGAGGATAGCTTTGGCTCAGGAGGTGGAGTGGGTCATCCATGGATCCGAGGGTCCTCGTGTCGAAATGTCTTTGAGCAAGACACTGAACCCTGAGGTGCTCCCCATGTTGAGACGTGAAGTGCCTTGCTACATGGCAGCTCTTTGTGTGATCTGTGTGTGCGTGTGCGTGTGTGTGTGAGTGAATGGGTGAATGACAGGCAACACTGTAAAGCGCTTATGAAAAAGGACTTATGTGCAGTCCATTTCCAATTTCTTCACTTTTGTCCCGGTTTCAACATTCCCTCCTTCACTAAATAGCCTACTGTAACGAACACGGGCTGTTGTGCTACCCTCCATACTCCTAGCCTTACCATCACAAAGTGGAGGTAGTAACAAATATGCTTTCTTTTTTAGAGGTGTTACTAAATTCATGCTTGGTGTGTAGTCAAAAGAAAGTTTGAGACAGCAATATTCACCAAAAGTTTCTTAATTCATATATTTTTTTCACAAAATAGGTCCAAATCTTTCCTTAGCCATTTAAGTGGGGATTTTAAGATCTGAAGTGTTCTGCAATCCTCTGAGGTTTTTGCTCTATAAAAAGAACTGGCCCCAGCCAGGCCCCCACTGTATAATTGCTCTAGAACCACCATTTAGCCATTAAACACTACATTTAATTATTTAAACAATGTATTACAAACAACCCATTTGCACTTTTCATTCGTAGCGTAATTGTCAATATCTGAAATTAAGGGGCTTTGGTTGAGAACTGCCCATATAAATTAGCTCTAAAACTCTGATTTGATAAATGTCTAAAATGTGTGTTGTAGTTTGTTATTTGTAGATCTGATTTAAGGTGTGGAATGCTATTTGAACCTGGTGTTTTTGCAGAATTACCCATAATAAACTGGATTAATGCCGCAAATGGCGTTTTCAACATAACTGACGATTTGTATAGCTGAATGGCATAGACGCAAAATCCAATCATGGCAAATCAGCCTATAGATCTAACACCGTAATAAAATTACCACATCTATTTAAAAAGAAAAGAAACAACGATTGCACTGCAAATGCTGAACGGTCACGTTAAAATGTCAATATACACTTTTTATGCTGGTTGGATCAATTTTATATGGCGTACCGCATGTTCTGGCTCTTGCTTTTCAGCGTTGAATGAAGGGGGTTGAATCAAATCGGACCTTTAATGACAAGACAATTACACGACAAATAATTAAAATTTTAAAACAGCCAGCTCGTGAACTACAACAAATAACTAGCAAGCTTTTCGTTACATCACACGTATCACTTTCAACATTAAAGCACTACCACTGTCCAGCTAGCTAGCTAACAAATTAACGTAATTAGACTTGCTTACAGTTACAACGTTCGTTTACGCTTAATCAAACACGATTTGAGGTAAAACAATAACTTTTTACAAAGATTATCTTACCTCACTTTAGCGAAACTTAATATTACAACAATAAATAGGCTCGTCCAATAATCCATATTTCTATATCCAATCATATTTTTTTCAATCCAAGACGTGCAGTTTTTTTTAACCAAACTTGACCCGACTGAAGTAGTCTCTCAGGCACAGCATTCTAAACTTTTCCAACTCGTTTTATGTGACACACAATGAGACCGGGTAAAATTCTATTGATCAGGCTATAATGTAATAAAGTTTTTTCTTCTTCTTTATTGCTCTCTAGGGGGTAAAACTAGATTATTAGAAAACAGATCAGCAACATTACTATGTTGAAAATCTTCTCAGAACTCCCTCAAAGAGAACTCCAATCCGGAGTAGTAGCCTAGGCACATTTTTGTGCTAAAATTACTGTGGCTAATTCCAAACCAGTAACACCGGTAAAAATGAAAATATAGTGTAATGTATCTGATGTACGTTGGTTTGGTATGTATATTTTGGTACGTTGGGCCGATGATTTCTGTTTAAACACATTTTTTAGGTTGCCTTGAAGGAAATAGCCTAACACCCCACAGAGAAACTTGAGTTAATAGTTTTACTGAAATCGATTTTTTCTTCAAACCAGAGGTTTTTCATTTAACCACATGATGAAAAATTGGTCACTTTCATCCCATTCAAGTTTTGATTGTCAGAGCACTGAAAAAATATTACATGAGTGTAATTTATCTAAAGCGGTGATTCTTAACTTAGGGGTGTATATTTCAATTATTACAACCCCATAAAAAATATTGTAAGTAAAGTGGGGTAAACCCTGGACAGGTTGCCAGTCTATCACAGGGCCAACACATAGGGACAGACAACAACTCACATTCACGCACAATTTAGTCGCCAATTAACCTGTATGTTTTTGGACTGTGGGAGGAAACCCAAGTGCCCCAAGGAAACCCATGCTATTAAGAGGAGAACATGCAAAATCCACACAGAAAGGCCCTTGGGTCAGGAGGGGATTGAACACTAGCACCTTCTTGATGTGAGGCAACAGCTCTAACCACCGAGCTGCCCTCAGTTACAATACCGTTACAATTCCTAAAGAACATTGGCCCCATTTTCTGGCATCTAAACACTTGCATTTCGAGTCCATTGCAACACCAAAATGACAGTTTGAATGCCACTGATATTTCATTCAGTTTTCGTCTTGGGGTCAAATAATATTTCAGTTCTGAAGTCCTAATTCAGTAGTCGGAACATTTTTTTTGTTTAGTAAGTCTATTCCTGTGTGTCACAACACTGCTACAACTGCAGCGCTGTTCTGTAGAACGAATAAATGACGGACGACTCTCAGTTGTTAACAGACGGCACAGCAATAGATAGAAGGGAAATAGAACCTTTTCTTTTATGTTTGGTTTCAAACAAAAGCAAAGCAACCACTATTCACAAACCTGAGAAGCAGACCAAGAAACAAGGCTAGATATTTTCAGTCAGCCAGATCAACTAATTGAAATTATTTTAGGTGATATTGCTGTTAAATTAAATACTGTTGTTTTAAAGTCTGCTAGGCAAGTTAGCCAATCCACAGACCACCACTCCACCTATGGTGTATGCTCTTACAACCTGAGTTGTAACTCCTGTCTTTAAAAACAAATAAAGGTTTGTGTGAGAATGCGCTGATAAGACCCAACTTCACATTTTACCCTCTTTGTGATAAACGCAAATAATAAAAGTAAGGCTGAATTGTACACAAGAAAATCCGTTGTCTTAATCCTGACAACAAGAAGCGCATGCAACAAATTCAGCTTGATCCTGATTCATGATTACGCAAAGAAGGAAACATTTTGTCAATTTATTAGCAAAGACTTTTTGTGATGCAATATAATTTCATTATTGAAACTCTCTTTGATTATAGTTCAGTTGTGTATAACACAAGATTATACATTCGTTTGTCATCTATTCATCGAGTTAATAGGTAAACAAATATCAGGATGCTAAGTCCACAGGGAACATTTATGTAAGAGAGAAATTGCATTGAAAGCTCATACACCAGCTCAAAAAACCTGTGAAATAAAAAAGAAAGGCAGAATTAATTTGCAACCATTAGAAATGGTTGTTAATGAAAATACAAAAGAGCAAGTAATACCTACATGATAGCAAGTAAGACCCACATGAAACCAAATGTGGGCGGTTGTGAAAAAACAGCTTTCAAACTCCACTAATTGGAATCTACACAAAGCAATGGTGTTGGTGTTGATCTTCAAATGGTGTGCAACTCACTTAGCCACACATGATTGAGGTGTTGACCAGAGAAGACATTGTTTTATTTCCGCTGTACATTGCTCTGTTAGTTAAAAACAAATTAAAAATGTCAAACTTGAATGGCAAGTCCATCTTTTTGGATATCTCCAAATTAGATATCTGACAGGCCACTACACTCTACTTATACCTATAATGTGTTCTATAGTGTTGTTAAAATAGGCTTAGGCATTCCTTGATTACCATCCAATTTTAAATGGATTCATTGGTTCTGCTCACAGCCTCTCTATACAAAAGTAGCCTTTCTGTGGTATTAGGGGGTAGTCGGCTCCTCTTAGCCCGAACAATGCATTTGGCCATTGGGTAAAGACGGTCAAAACCCCCAGAGGTTGCAGGTATTGCCAATAGCTTCCGGGCCACATTCTGGAGCTGAGGAAATCGTGTGGAACATTGCCAGAATGATTGGCTTGAACAATCACCATCTTCAACTAGTTCAGATAGATATGTTTCCAGTTCTGACATCTTCAAGGTTTTGGCAGCTGGTTGGAGGAAACTGAAAATTGATTTGCGTTTAAGTTCATTTGTACCATTATGGGAGATAGCTATAGCTTCTCCAGTCAAGTTTTCTTTGAGTTTCTCGTGATCTTTCTCCTCTTTCTTCACAAGAACACCCACCGCTTCCTGGACAGCTTCGGGTTGAGTAGTATCAGGAGAACTGCAGGAGTCTCCCAGATACCCTACAGTGCTCTCCACAACTAAGCGAGCCTGAAACTTTGATGGCGGAGTCAAGACAGTTGTCTCCCCTTCATGCTTAGCGTCGGAAAAAGGCTGAAGCTTGACCCTGGGGTCAAGGACAGTTGCTAGAATCAAATCCCTTTGCTGCACCAGTTCCTGGAAGTGAGTGTGCAGCCCGGAGCGTAGGGCCTTGCAAAAGTGGCTGTAGTTGGTGAACCTCGTCTCCAATGTCTTGTCCAAGCCAATTAAAGAAGGTATGATGAGGGAGAAGGTCACTCCATCTCCTTGGAGAATTTGGATTGCTTCTTCAAAAGGCTCCAGGATGCCTATAATGTCAACTACCTGCTCCCGCTTGGCCTTAACCATGGGTGGGGAGTTAGAATGTTCCTTGGCCTCTATACGGGCTTGGGCCAGCAGAGCCATCACAGTACTCCAGGCAGTCTCTTGTATCATTCGGCGCACAGCTTCCACCATGGAGTTCCAGCAGCAGCTCTGGGAGAGAGGGGCAAAAGACAGCCCACACTCCTTGTAGAGTACCTACAGAGATGAATGTGGGATTGAGGTATGTTGGTTTTATATTGGTCTTTATCAATAAGTACCACTATATACATAACAATTCAAACATTCTACAGATTTGGGAATTTAGCCTGAAATTTCAAATAAAGTTATTCAATCAGGTTTGGATAAATGTGATGTATTAAAAATGCTCAAATATTCAATAAAGATATACGCGTGTATCTAACATAATTAAGAACACAACAGCATCGTCGTCAAACTTCTGAATTAGTAATTAAGTATTTTTGTGATTAAGTAAGTATATTTAAGTATTATCAATGTGTTTATCTTGTTCATATAAGCCTAATGTAGATTAGAATGCTGAAGTTGAAAGCTTACTTTTGCATTGCTGAGGATAAATTGGAGACGACAACATATCGCAATTAAGTTTAGGTTTTATACAACTTTCTGTTGTACTCAATAAATTCCTATCTTTCCACCAATACCTGCTTATCTTATGTTAATGTAAGTGGACCATTTTTGTATTTTGCTTTTCAATTTGTTGAAGTTAATTTATTGAACTTAATCTCCATGCAAACTCATCAACCAGTGTCTGAATATTATGAAAAATCCCTTCAGATCCTACCATTTCTCACCTCATTCCAGTAGGGACTACTTAAAAAAAAGGCCACCACATTAAGGACTTGTGATAGTAGGTTCTCGACCACTCTGGAGGTTTTCAGCGCCTCCTTTATCACCATCTGCAGTGTGTTGGCCACACAGCTTGCTTTGGTCCCAATATGCAACTCTGAAAATGCTGAGTCTTCAGTCTCAGGTAGTTGGTCTCCAAGAAAACCCATTATCTCTTCCTCGTCCAGATTGCCCCACTGTGACGAACAAATCATTTTGTAATCACAGAACAGATCATTGGCTGCTATTGTTTCTTTGGCTTGATTGGCAAGAATGTAACCAATGTTGTGAGGGAAAAGGCCATAGCTAAGTAATACTCCCTCCAGTTCCCTCGCTACAGCTTCACCAAGGTTGTTGTGGCTTAATTGACGAAATGCCGCAGTTGGACGCCTTATGTTCCAGTCATCGTCTACAAAGTGCAGTTGAACAGCTGCAGTAGGCTTCTCTACCGGTCCAGACAGGGAGCCTGCCCAGATATCAAGGGTCACGTGAACCACAGCTTGTCCCCCACTGGTCGTTTTCAGGCAATTTTTTAAGTCACGGATAAGTTGGGGTTTGACAACTTTCTCAACCTCATCATAGAGACGTAGACCCACGGCACGCTGGGAGGGCCTCTGGTATCTGGGTGCAATGGTTGACATGAAGGAGCGGAAGCCAGTGCCTTCCACAAAGCTACAGAGAAAAATTAGAAAGGTAGGTTAAGGTGAGGTACGGTGTGGTAAATAGTCCTATGCGACCGACAGGTATATTTCGAAAGCACTCTTCCTCTTAAAGGCTTTTTTCAGACAGAAACCAACACGTGAACTTCAAACATACAGACACAGAATAGGTGCTGAATCTCAGAATATAAGCTTGAAAAATGACAAATATGATGATTTGAAGAAAATTTTATATTTAATTTAGGCAATTTTTTATGTGTCGCTAGAGAAGCGGATTAATAGATGAAAGAGCAGTTTTAAAGAGCAGTACTGTGTGTGTATTAACAGGTTTTGTCCTTGCTGCATGAGTAATCATGATAAGGTTTTCATTGCTGGCATAGCAACATCCCTCGGTTTATTTGTGCCTGAACATGGCCAGAAGAGGGGATTGGCAGTGGTTGACGTTTGAGGTGGGCTTTAGCCTGGCCAACCAATCAGAAGTTTAAAAGGTACTGGAATTTTCTGTGCTATTTTTTTCAATGGCAGATCTATTCTGCGTTTATTTATCTATTTATTTATCTTTACTTTTGACTTGGGCAAGAAGCACATTTTGGTGTACACCCCCGCCCCTGGCTACTGCCGGCCTTGTCTCACATTAATTTAAAGTTGGACCAATGTCTGTATGACGGACAATCATAGTTTCACATTAACTTCAAACATGCATAGCAACTCGACAAATACACAGTAGGGAAAAACTTGAATGGTCTAAATGACATCGAAGTAGAGTGTAAAATGTTTTCAATCTAAAACAATGTCATATTAAGTGCGCAAAATTATAGCAGTGTGCTCTCTAAATAGCAAGTGTAGTCAAGAAGCGAGAATAAAAAAAATTTGAATAAAGGAAATAAACATTTTCTGTTTGTCTTTTTTTTAAATCTAGAGTGGCATTTTAATATTTGAATCTACATTTTAGGAAGTCACAGGAACCCGTACCTTGGTCCAAGTAAATGCCTAAATTCTGAAAACGTGACAATACTAGTTTTTTTACAGTACCGTAGGTATTGGAGGAGCAATTAATAAATATGTACCTAAGCAAACAAACGGCAGAAAAAAACAGTAAGCCAAAGCTTACACACAAATTCAACAGGGTAACGTTTGGCTCTCCTTGTGTTATAAATGTGTGCGATGTCTATGTTAATAATTAATTTAATAATATAGAGGCCTATTTACTATTTTGCATTTTTTTCATGTCTAGGCCAAGTACTGCAATTGAAATGATGTGCCATCATTTTAAGTGCATTGTTTGTAATTAAGCACAGTATAGTTTGTTTTAAATCCTACACGCCAGTTGTTTCTTTATTACTTAAAGGCATCCTGCCACTGTTTGTAATGCTTTTGATAAAGGAGGGCATGTTGTAGAGCATGAGATTTTTTTGTTGCTTTTTACTGTGGTATTAAGCACTGGGGAATTTTACTGGAATTATCAACTACTACTATTTCTGGTATTGCTACATCCCTACAACATTTCATCATACCACTAAAAGCTGCTTTGTGTAGTTTATTTGTAGGAGTTCATTTTGATGACCCCTACCTTTTGCATAGTGTAATTATTTTTATCTAACCACAGTTAGCTAACCACAAAGAAGACACACAGAATGCCCGTCTTGTCTCTGCACATTGTCATGATCAACAACAAAACTCGAAGAGTGGGCATCTCTTCCTGATTTAGTTTCTTGTGCCTTAAAGCAAATCCTCACAGTTTTGCGGTAGATCACATCTGGCAACAGAACTTTTATACTGAACATTTAGACTCCAGAGGACTCTGAACAAGGATTTTTACATTATCCCATAGACATTACAAAGTGCAAACTGTAGAAAAGTATGGATAGTACATTTATACTAAGAAGTTGCCGATGGTTTAGAGTGCACTTTGTGTAAGAAAGCACACAAATAACATTACCTGAGTGGCAGCATGTCCTCAGCAATCATCTTTAACACAGCTTCTGTGACATTCTTTAAACGAGGTATCTGAGATGCTGGTGTCACGCATGAACCAGAACTTGAGGCAGAACCGGGAAGAGAGGAAGGGCTCAGAGACGCTCTTCTGGATAAACCAGTTCGTGGGGAAGACCCTGGCCTACATCTCAGGGGATCTTTTCTTCGTTTTATTTCCATGTTGTGCCGAATCTGCAGAAAAAAAATCTGTTGTCATTTGAAAGTATAACTAAAGGCAGCTGAACTACAACAAACTACGTTTTATATGCCATAAAAGGGAAATATTCACTTATTTATTTATGTAATATTTATTGATAGACAATGGGTTCCATTAGAAGAACAGCCTACATATTAATGTGTACATCAAATTCCTTAACAGCGTGGACAAAAGTGATTCTTGTATCATAAAACAATGTACTCGCACTACTCCACCTAGGCTTCCAAGGTAAAATCCTTTAAACAATCAATATAGTCATCTCTAGTCTTATGAAAGCTTGCCTTTTAGACTTCAACCACGGACTGGTAGTATTCAGCGGAGCGCAATAAACACAAAACGACTCATTTTCTGAACACATTGAATTTCCTAGCCAATGTGCTAGCTTGCCTGTACATGTTATTGTCATCTTACGATACATCAGTAATGAATTGCCCCAAATATTTGTTTAAGTACAACATAACTTCTGCTCTGCTAAGTAAAACACAGGGAAGTTAATATCATGATTTGATTTTGCTCTACGTATCAAGGCGACACATTTTTACATTGTATTTAACATGTTTTACCCCATAATCGGAATTGTTAAGGATTTACAGTAATTTTATATTTAAAAAGGCCTGCTATGACTATATAAAACGTTACTCGTTATGATTTTTTTTTTTTATGAAAACCAGGTTCTGAGCAGATAATTGGTCTTACCACTATTGGAGGTTCAGGTTCTGTATCTAAAACAACATCACATCTAAAATCCACCTATAAAAGAAGGCAAATATCATCGTCAAGTACTGAATGGCATGATAAAAATAAAACAATGTTAAAACGCATTTTATCTGTAACAGTGACTTACATTATTTTACAGAATGGGAGGCAGGCAGCAAGTATTTTGACACATTTTGTCTTTTATTTTGTGTGATTTAAAGGTGCATGTTTTAATGACAAGTACAAGGTCCCTGGCCATACCCTAGCCATCTCCTTTGGTGTGATGTCACATAAGTCATGCTAGTGTGTACTGGGGTATGTTTTAGGATATGGAAAGCCACTTTAAAGTAAGCATTGACAATTCATAGCAATATTGACAGTACAAAATAGTTTTGAGTAGAATCATAAAATAAACATTACAATATAGTGTTATATATTATGATATATTATGGTCTGCTTTAAATTAGCAAAACATGCCAAATCAGTGTTTGCTTAAATTTAAATTTTTTAAAAACGAATACTCAAAATCTATTACATTTCAGGACATAATTTTATTATTTTGGTGGCGTAACATTTTAATTTCATAAATAAAATATAGGTTAAAACAACGCAGCTTAATATGTAAACATTTCATGAGAAATATGCCAGTAATATTAAAATATTAATATTAATAACAAAAAACTTGTAAAAAACACGGGTGTCAACTAATGCACAGAAACTACAACTTTGTTATACTGTACTGAAATAAATAACAGACTTTGACTAAAGATTGAACAAACACTTCCTGTGTATTCTCAGGGCTTGACTTAGTAGCTAATTTTGAGTTGAGTTGAACTATCAGCGTACTAGCTCGTACATTCAGAGTTGAACTGTCACAGAATCCAGTCTGATTGAACGTGAATTTGTGCAAGAGAATTGAACGATCAACCGTAAAGGTCGCACTTCATAGCAGTAAGTGCCTCTCATCTCAAAACAAATTCGAGACAATCCACTCCTACTGATAAAATTGGTGGAGGATCAGTGATGATTGATGTCGTATGACAAAAATCTGGACAGATTTTTAACAGACACTTCTGTTAAACAGCTAACAGTGCTTCTGTCTGGCCACAATACCATAAAGGCCTGATTTGTGGAGTGCAGCAGAGATGGTTATCCTTTTGGAAGGTTCTCCCATCTCCACAGGGGAACACAGGAGCTCTGTCCAGGCCATTGGGTGATTGGTCACCCCCCTCATTATGGCGGCCAGCTCCAGGAAGAGTCCTGGTGGTTCCAAACGTCTTCCATTTGTGAATGATGGAGACCACTGCGCTCGTAGGGAGATATAATGCTGCGGGACTGTATGCAGAAGACTGTATGCTTCTCCAGATCTGTGCCTGAATACAATCCTGTCTCAGCGGTCTAAACGATTCCTTGGACTTCATAACTTGGTTTGTGCTCAAACTTGCACTGTCAACTTTGGTACCTTATATAAGCAGGTGTGCGCCTTTCCGAATCTTGTCCGATCAAAGTTCTAGTTATATCAAGCATAATCAGTGGAGACGGGATGCACCAGAGCTCAATTTTAAATTGTCACAGCAAAGGGTGTGCATACTTATATACATGTGATATGAATTTATTTGTATTTTATAATTTTTTTTAATTTGCAAAAAAATCGAAAACTCCTTTTTCACTTTCTCCTTATGCAGTGTTATATGTAAAATGTTGAGAAAATTGTTTTGTTTAATCCATTTTCGAATTCGAATGTGTAAAAAGTTAAGGGGAATGAATACTTCCCAGAGGTATTGTATATCTAATATACAACAGACATTTTCCTGTCATCAAACGATACATATCGTCATATCGCACACCCCAATGTGATGTAATGTAGCTTATTTCAATAAGTTCATTAAATCACTAGAACAGTGGTTCGATCGTGAATTTGTCTATGGGGTTCGACATCGGTGGTTACACACACACACTGTATCCGTTGCGGAGGAAGGGTTTGGTGAAGGGGGCCAAAGGGTTCGGTGAACACGTTTGAAACTTGTGGAGTTCAATCCCTCCTACAATGTTTAAAATCACGGCACTAAAACCAGATCATAGTGGTAACAAAGTTATTCCACTTTTATTCAGGCAAAAAATGGCTCTGGATTTAGTTTTTTATCGGAGGAGGTGGTAGGCACCGAGTACTTTTCAGGCTTTACTTAAATTAATTGTGAATACAGCATCTAACCTCTCCATGCTCCGGAAGTTCAGATGTCAGAAGACGGCCATCTTCATCCAGAACAAATTGTCCGGTCTCTGCTTTGCGCTTGATAGTGGAGTTCCAATGATTTTTTATGGCATTATCCGTCCTGTCAAAAACAAAAAACATGCTGTTCTATAAAGTCATTTAATTCTAGAACTACTGAAAACCAGATTTAATTATTGATGAAAAAATGATTTGGATTTACATAAATTATTTAAATAATCTACCACCTTCCCGGTAGCAACTTTGCTATTTCAGCCCAACGGTTTCCAAGCACACAGTGCGCATTGTAGATGATCAAGTCTTCTTCATTTGTCCAAGAGGTCTTCTTCACACCTGGGTCCAGGTGGTTGTGCCAGCGCTCACGACATTGCTTTCCAAGACGCCCATTCAGGTGTCGGGCTATTGTTGACCAGTGCTTGGTTCCATATCTGCCAACCAACTCAATCACCTATAGGAAACACCCACCAAACATGACTTTATTATTCTTTAGTTAGTTTAGTCATTACAAATCTACCATCACAAGCAAGTCAGAAGAAGATCGATAAAAAAGTTTTTAGGCAAAAGAATGGATCTCTTTCTCTTAAGAATAATGACTATAGCACTGACTATAGATTTGCATAACTGCATTTATGTCTGCAAAATGCCTTTTTAAATCAAGCTAGGGTTGCCAGGCATTGATGGGGTGGACTTCCGCACTTCTCTGTCTTAGCTTTTAGATGCATGTTTAAGTTTTTTGGAGAATCTTGCTCATTAATATTGACTTATAACCTAGTAATTTCAGAGCTAAAATTTAAGACCAAAAAGAGTGCATGCATAAAAGTGGTACTGGACAAGTACTGTCAATTATTTTGATCTGAGGATTAATTTGGTTATAGTATCAATTATGATAACTGCATAGAAGTATAATGTTGGTTTAGCAACATAAAAACAAACTATCTGGATAGACAATCTGGATTCTATAAATCATCTTTCCTCTGTAAAGTGTTTTCTACGCAAGACCGAATGTTAGTACTTTAAATGGTTTACTTTATCGTCTTCTTCTTTGGTCCACGCTCCCTTAATCAAATTTGGGTCGAGGTATCTCTTAAAGCGGTGCATGCATTGGTAGTCTCCCCGTCCCTAAGAGCAAAACAAACAATTGTATTTTAAAAGGGGAAAAAAGTCTGTAATAAAATATTCCCAAACTAAGTACTCACAGGTAAAAAACTGGCGATGGTTTTCCAGTCTTGTTGTCCGAAGTTATTAACCAGGATTTTAAGATTTTCATCCTGCAGAATTAAAATGAAAAACAAATAAGGCTGTGCATACACTCTCTGAGAATAGTGTAGCCTGTCCATATTTTTTGTATTCTAAATACAATGTGCGCTGCCATATCAAACGTTGTATCTTTGTTTCGGTTAAATAACAGTTAAGAAGATCAATACTGTACATCACATCAAATAAACAAACTGACAGTGATAACTCAACCAATTCAAATTACAAAAAACTTTGTATAGACAATACATTTGTCTTCTCCAATACATTTAGTCTTCTCCAAACAAGCAATCAGAATTGAACTAACATACTTCCTGTTGTGTCCACCTAACTTTGACTTTGGCATTTTCATTCTGCTGTTCAGATGCATCGGAATCTGTGTCGATGCACAGGGTCTCCTCCCAGTCCTCATTCATTCTGCAAAGATGTTGAAATTATATTAATAAACAATCTACTAAGCACACAGCTGGGTTTTTCCTGGCTCAAAATGAGCCGAAATTATCTGGGCCCGCAAAATTTCCAGAATCCATGGCATGGAATCCGAAGGCCTTGGTTTTTGTAAACCAAAATGTATTTAGATTAGCCAAAAAAAAAAATATATATATGTTATGGAGAAATTTACATATTCAAGAAAGTAAAAATAAAATGTATTTAACAATATAAAATGTATATACAATTTACAAACAGCCATCAAATTTAAACAATAATGCATCATGAAAAGTCTACTTGAGTAAAATATTAAGAACATCTTTGACATTTATCTTTCAATGCACTGAAACTTATTTATGTGAAACTTGATCACAAAACACAGAGAAATCTGATGGTACGTATGGGTTCAGTCAGATTTTGAGTTCTCAGTTTAGATCACAGACTGACTTGACACTGGGGGCTTCAATTAATTCAATCCCAAACCATGTTGTGGAGTTAAAATTTGATATGTGAACTAAGGATGGGCAGCTTGATTCTGAAGTTCCTATCCTATCGATCCTCGATTTTTTGACGATCCTCACAAAGAACTATCAATACCACGTGTTTGCTTTTCCCAGCATTGTTTCATAACCATATATCTATTGGATTTATGCTAACGTGGAAAAAGTCAATGTAATAATGTTGTATCACAGGATGTTCTTCTTCTTCCACCCTGTCTCCCCTCCATGCATTATGTGCAGCACTTTGCAGTCAATCAGTAAAGCAACTACAAGACAGCTGTGTTGTTATGGCTACATGACCTTCCTAACAGGCAAATATGAACAACACCGAAAGAGTTTTTATGTGCTTCAGCGTTCACTTAAGGGTATTAAATTTGCCCAGAAAATTTCAGTTAAAATGTTTGAAGCTTGAAGAAGCTAGTAATTGAACTGAACATTTGTGAAAAATTGTAGAACAACTTCACACGTTTTACACTTGCAGCTTTTAAACAGAAAACATAATTTCTCATTTTGGGAAATTGTAGCCTACAGAGGGTGGCAAATGCCCAAAAAAGAAAGTCCTCTCAAATCCTAAGGCCCATTCCGCAAAGCTTCCTCTCCTCCACGTCAAACAACTGCTGATTGGTTGTGCTGGGTTGAACGTGAATAGATATTTGGCAATATTTTTCTTGTATCCAAAACAAATTAAAACACAGATGACACAATGAAATTGAGGAGATTTATGAGGAAAATAAGACACATCACCAAGTAGGAGACGGTGGCTACAACCCATTAAAGAACAGATTAACTTTGATCACATGCAGAATAAAATCATGATTAAGTTTGAAGTAGCCACTTCACTAGCCTAGCTAACGTTAATGTTAAGATTGTTTGTTTGTTCAAACACTGTCTAATTGTTTCAGGAGTGCCATGAATATTTGATAAACAGTTTTTAAACTCAGTGAATTACCTAGCATATTTAGCCTAAACTTCGCAAACTGAGTGCAGCATCATGCAAAAACTTAGGAGTGAACTGATGTGAGAAGGTCTACTTGGATTGCAACAAAAAAAATTGTGGTTTGAATTAACAACCTTCTAAACAGGGCACCTTGTTAATAGCAAATTAGTCTTAGTCAGTCAACCCTGTATAATCAGATACAATAATGCTAGCTTTCATTGCAACACATTCACAGCTAACGACATACTATTTGTTGCTGGCTTCCACTAGTTAATAAATGTATTGCTTTAGTGGCAATATTCACATGATCTAAACTGTCTTGCTGTGCAGGTTTAAATTTTTTAAAAGAGGAGGAACCTCGTTGTTTCCCAATAGGACACATACTTTTGCAACTACATAACTAAAAGGATTGGACTGCAGGAGGGGGAGTGACCGTCTGCTGTTTCAGCCTAAAGTGCTCAGTCTCACAGCCCAAAAAGAATTGTAGACATGTTCATGGAAGTTACTGCCGGAACTTAAGCAAGAGGTTAACTGTAATGTGGTCTGGATAATATTTGTATAAAAATAATAAATGTTCATATATAGACAAATATCCCATCAGATTCAGTAAAAAAAATGAAAGTAGCGTACTTTGTCAAGTGACAGAAAGACTCTATATATTACTCCTTGTTATCATACAATTATCAAAACCTAATTTCCCAGCATTCCCAGGGAGCGGAAAGGTTGGTTTCCTCAACGCTGACTCCGCCTAACATGCCCCCAACTATGACGAGACACCTACTGTATCTATTGCTTTACAGCACAAGCTAGTGTATCAATAAATCAGGAAACGATGCCCACACTTGGAGTATAGTCATTGATCATGCTAGCGATATTCAGTGACAGGCACTCTGCATGCCTTCTTTGCAATGGTTGAGTAAAAATAATTATTTAAACTAAGAAAGGGGCAGGGGTCACCAAAACCAGTTCTAATAAGAATCTAGATACGGTTGCTTTATTGTTATTATTTTTAATAATAATAATAATAGGTCGTTCAAGCTTGATCGGGTGGTGTTAATTAGCTTACTAATTTAGTGTTAGTTAACCCTCTGCTCTATTATAAACATCTAGTCAGCTGTCATGCAATATTCAAGCCAGATCACAGGCAAAAATCATCAAAAAGCAGATCTGTATTAAATTGACAGCTCTGCGAGAACACGTGCAATAATATAGACACAAGAAATTGATATTGATAATTCACTGCCAACTATTTTTTCGAAGATTTTTAAATTGAATTGATTTGATGTTGCAGCTCTAGTTTATTGCAATGGTTAGGCCTACTAGTTAAAACATAACCTTTTTTATTTTATTTGAAAAAAAGTATGTAAAAATAAAACACACCAAACTACCAGAGGATTACACACATAAAATGTCGAAGTGGGTAGAAGAAATGCAATTTTTCTAATTCAACAGATTGGATACATATCTTAGTCTGAGGGAAGTAAGATTAAGATCCAACTTGATTTAAATGGAAGTCATCTGTTATGGCTAATGTTATGATTGGCTATGATTATGATTATCTATTAAATAGTAATTAAGTATAAATTAATTTTAACACTACTTCCGCTGCACCCTACCGTACTGTGCATCGAAAGTGATCACTCGCGTGGTTTGAAGACTTATCAAAGGTTTGACTGTCAACTTATATATTTTGAAATATGTATGAAAATTAAAGAACGTTTTTTTCCTTCTTCTTTGAACCAAGCATGAGAGTAAAGGGTATCAGGCAAGGTGAATGCAGAGTCGTAAACCAAAAACATTTTTTTAAAGGTTTTGGGTGGATTGTGTTTCCATTCTCAAGTCAATGAAACAATGTAACGTTTAGGCTCAGCTACTACATTCCAGGCCCCCGCGCGTCATTGCCATTGGCTAAACTGCTTACTGCTTTCTAACAATTGCAACAACGCAGACTACAAGCAAATTAATGATGGTCATCTCGACCCAGGGGAGCTCAAGGAAACACTCTTAACGGTGTGAAAGTTAACTAAAAAATATAAAATGTGCTACTTACATCAAAACTTGGCTAATAAGCTAACGCTAACTGTTGTTAGCGTCGTTACAACTGGGTTCTAGAACATTGCATTACCAACTGTCTTTCCTCCACCGAAGTATCGTTTTGTCTGTTTGATTGCTCAAAAACCGGTGGCGGATAAAGTAGAGTGCCCCTAATGGTGAATAACAGGCCAGCCATTCGTTAACTTTGCTAGGGAGATGCCTACATCGAAGCCCTCTCAAAGTGAAATTTCTACCCCGACTCTTATCTTAAACTGTTAATTACAGTATACGGCTTAGAAGAGGAACGTTGCTTTCAATGCTCAGGATTGGAGTTCAAATCTAGTATGACCATTGGACAGTGTACCACAACAACCAGAAATCCCAGCGTATAGGCACACCCTGGTTTAGGAAACGCTCTTACCGTGCCGCGTTATTGATCCCTTTTATTTTCTTGGACAGACACGCCCTTCAAGTATTAGGATTGGCCTGGTGATTGTACGCGCACGTTGGAATCCTTTTGCAATCGATTTGGATTTGTAATGACCATTTTTATCTTAATCTAACCTAAGTGTCACTGTTTTAATGCATATCTCCAATCTTATTATTCAGTTTAACTTAGGTTGGATGCAATACGTAATGCAAACATATACATATAATTAAAGTTTTCTTGAACAAAGATTAAAGATATACATTCAATTAATAATTGTGGTTAATTCTTTTAGTCTAAAACACATATTTAAAGGTAAAGTTGGTAGTTTTCTTTTGACATTGATGGACAAAAATTCCATATTAACTGCAGCATATTGTAATTCACTAGCTCTGTTACCATACATAAGAAAATCTAGGCTGAAACGGTAGACTCTGGCCAATCACAGGTAATTTCAGAGAGAGGGCTGTTCTACAAATGCAGAGGCCCGTTCTTGTAGATGCCCCACAGACGATGAAAGTGTGATTCAACGGTAGACAATATTGCAACAAGAAGGAAGTCTGACATTAAACTCAATAGAATAAGTATAAATATCAATGAGCTGTTTCAGAGATAGAGGGAGCTTCGATGTTGCATCGGCCTAAATTTGAATTCGGTGCTCACTGTTGGCTCGCGAGTGGTTGTGAGTTCGACTCTATTTGTCTATTATGCCGTACTCCAAGATGAGCACTTCAAAAGACAATATTTTTGAATTGACGTGGGTTGAGAGCAGATAGGTCATTGGGGATTTCAAGTGCCAACCCTCAATCCCAGATGATTTGTTAATTTGAGCCCGAGACACCTCCAGAAGGCTTAACGGTGAGCAATGATGTCCCAGAGCCACCCCCTCCATTTCTGCTCCCAGCGTGGCAAGATTTAAAGAAATGTTTTGTGTTTTGCCCTATAACTCTTCTTTTCCCATAACTCCTTCACTGACAAAGCAAAGCTGTCCAGCCACAGAGGGGTCCTGTTGGATCCTCACCGACCCATTGGCTGAGATTTGTTTGTGTTGACCGTACATTATAGGTTGCCCTAACATGAAGCTAATTCTTGTGTATTCGATTTCCCACAAATCTTGCCAGGTCATTTTCCTCTCCTCCACACTTTCTCAGTTCTATCATCGCCCCTGTTTGTCTTAAAACAGTTTTAGCGCTCCTTACTGCTTTCTCTTTCTTCCATATGTTAAAGGGCTGATTTTGGATGCACTACTGCCTTTTTTAAATCTAAATTTTCGTCGTGTTGCTGATGTGGGTGCCGCTTTTCTAACTATACAACCTCGATATTCCGCAACTCTAATTTCTAATCTAATTTCAGCACACCTAAATTCCTTTCATTAAGAGCCAGGCTACTTAGACGCCGTGGCACCCCTAGCCTTTTCTTGGCAGAAAAGCTGACTTTTCTTTCTATATTTTTAACTTAAGCGATGGGTACATCATAAACTGTCAATGGCCACATGAGCTGCTCCGAGTCTTTAACGGTAGGGTAGTACCATTTTACAATACTTTTTAAAGGCTTTTCGGTCACTTTTGGAATTGGATCCTCATCTATAACGAAAATTTAGTTGCAGGCATTTCCCTGAAAAACTGTTATGCATCTACTTTG
>JAVQJS010145228.1:0-14962 GCA_036024795.1 Galaxias rostratus | reverse complement strand
TCACACACACACATACAAACACACTCACACTCACATTTTCACATTTTCACACACACACACACACACACACACACACACACACACACACACACATATATTGTGACTGTTTTCATCACAATGGCAGCTTCGAAGCCCTGTGTGAGTCACCTCTCAATGTCTAAAAACAGCATAGAAGGAATCCTGGGAAATCACACCGACTGTTCTGGCTGACGGCATTGCTCAGGGGGGGGAATGTTTCTGGTATGTTTATGACTCAAATTATTCAGTTCATTAACAGTGTACAACTTTACAAACTTCCTAGACCTCAACACATCTGCTTAAACTCAGGGACAGATATACTTCAAGCTATTTCCGACATACTAAAATCTGTTGCACTGTCACAGATATCAATGGAGAAGAGACTACAGTACAATAGTGCAGTGACCAAGGGAGCCCAGCACAAATTAACTACAGTTTACAATCCATCCAACAATTACCTTTTAATAAAAGACTATGCATGCTTCAGTTGAATTACCTAACACTTCTAGTTGGATGATGTATAACCAACCATGCAGGCTGAACACATAAGCAAAGGGTGCTGACAATCCAAAACATATATATTATAGTTTTTAATATTTATTTTGCTATTCCTCAATAATGTGATTTACTGCACTTTCTCTTTTTAGAACAGTTTGAGTCAAGTTAGAATAGTCTGTTACGATACATTTGAACGTTGATGTCACACTATCACACTATTTTGCTGGTTAGCAGATATGCATGTCCTACAACAAAATCTGGCAATAACTCATTATGAAATTGATGTAATCATGGCAGCCACCATGGTGGATGTGCAATGGTGGAAAACAGATTGATTAGATAGGCCAGATGTCCTGGTGCTACTGTGCTAAGAGCACACAGCCCACCACATAGTAGACCATTAACATGGTCTGCACACTGAGAAAGACTAGAGTGATCACGTTCCTGTTCCTGTTCTATCCATCAAAAAAATGGAATGGAGAGTGGAACTGTAGCCTTATCACAATTCTGTGGTGAACTTTTTATCTCTATGTGAAGCACTTTAAAACATTAACCAGTTGGACTAAGACAAAAATCTCAAAGAAAAGAAAGTCAGCAACACAGTGAATATTCCTAGAGTGCATGCTTACAGCCATAGGATTTACTTAATACCCTGATTCCCCTCAGAATATAGATTTCACTACAGTTGACATGCTTTTTAATGTGAGAAAAAGTTTGTACTGTGATACAACTTCATAAACAAACTTGGGTAAGATGCAATCAAAACAAATTGATTTAACAGAAAAAAAATGTACATGGCTCCAGCAGCGTTTATAAAGCAATATGAGGTAAGCCTTCAACCATTTCTACATTGACCGTTCAGCTTGACGTAGCAAAATAGACAATGGATTCACTCAAGTAAGAAAAAGTGGCTGTTTAGGAAAATTCCATAGTCTCAAACATGACTACATCGCTTAAAATCCTAGACTCAGGCCGGTCCCTAAAACAACATATACAATAAGATATACAAAACGTATAGGTTGGCTGATAATGGCAACATACCAGTACATTGTAAGTTTCTTCCTCCAATAGTTTTTGTCAACTATGGTCCTGTGGGGCAGTATTAAGTTACACTTTACAATATTGTACATCCTTCAACATTTTGTTGTAGTTATATCATATTGTTTTTTAATCCATTTCACAACCGTAAAAACTGGAAGAATCCAATTTTGGAAGAGTAATATCAAAGATCACAGACAAATTGTAATCTTCTTTGTTCATTTGTCACCAAATTTCCAAATAACACTGGTGCTCACCATAACACCCTCAACGTCTCTCTCCTCTTTTTCCAGTTCCAGCAATAGCCTGGACCAAGCAACCCTCCGTCAGCAGTGGCTGTCCACAGAATGTGCTCCTCCGCTGAGGAGCCAGGGCATCTGATGGGTTCGCAGCGGCCGACTTGTGACAACCAACCCTGCTGGAGAGAGGCCTGGTCATGGGGCCTCTAGTGTGATCATGTCTGCCTGGATGAAGGCAGCAACCAAGTGGGACAGCGCCATCCGGTTTAGCAGGGGGAGAAAGCACCTTCCCAGGAGCAGGCCTGAGCACAGACGGGTGCTGGTGGGACAGCCAGGTGTGATCAGAGCGGTGGTAGGAGCTGGTGGGGATGCACTGATCTGCTCAGCTATCTCAATTAGCAAAACCACCATAGCAAACAGTGAAATGTGGGTTCTTGCAAAGATCGTTTTATTGGACTACTGTTTACTTGGTGTTTATGGTGTTTTGTTTTGTTTTTTTACAACACAGGCATAATGCCCTTAACATTCTTGGGTGCAAACAATGGATATCACAATACATGTTCTGTAATTTTATCTCGTATGCCCCATTTTCCATACATTGTAACACAATAGTAACACAAGGTTTGATACCACACAAAAGGGGTGTGTTTCACACGGCTGAAGCTCCTGTCATAAATCCACCGGTTAGGGTACTGCGGCAATGTCATCACCCTTCCGGGGGCCTTAACAGCCAGGTGTAAATTTCCCCCCTAGTCAAGCCACTGGCAGCTCTCGTATTGTGGCAGTGTGCCAGTCTTGCCATGATGGTCATTTTAAAGGCTTTTATAGGCCTTGTCAACAGGAGCAGTAGTACAACACTCCTAATATGGAGGGGGGAGTACAAGCAAAGTTGAAAGCAAATAATGGCAAAAAGAAAGAAAAGGAATAACAAACAGGAATTATGAAGGGCAGTGTAAGGAATGCAGCCAAACAGACAGTGACAAGGCAACAGGGAGAAAAAAGCAAAAGAAAAATGCAAAACACATGAAGAAGGCAAACAAAGACAAATGACACCAGGCTACTGAATAGCCACATCCATTGGTCAAAAACATGGGTGGCTTCAGCACTCAACAAAAAGAGAGAAAACCTATTTACAGAGAGAAGCCTGCTGCTCCACACGGGAATACATCTGCAGAAAATGTGGCATGAATGGAGGTGCTTGGTTTGCTAAACGATCACACCATCTGTTCAATGTTTACTCAAAGCATTGTAGGTTCAATTCAGGCAACAGTAAAACTGGAGGATGTCAAATTGAACACCATTCGCAGACATGTCATGTGAGCCTTAAATTCAATATTTGTCCAAAAACATAAATTATAGGGAAAAAGATGCAAGAATACCAAATTGCTGAGCCTCAAATACCTCACCAACTCACAAAACTTCTTAAATGGTTATTTTACAGTAGTGGATCCTCAACCTCAAACTACTGCGACAGCCTTTTCCTACCACCGGACCACATAGCCTGGAACATGGCGGGCTGTGCTGGATGTATGTAAACCATGTGGCCAGCCAAGGGCCCACAATAGGTCAAAGCTGTGCTGTAAAAAGACAGGCCATACCAAAAAATGCAATCTCCCCTTGTGTCCTTGGGAAAGTTTTGATCGAAAATAAAAGGAATCATCCCAGATTTGTGGCAAACTATGTTCTTAAAAAGGGTTCTCCAAAAACGGTAAGCCTAACATCGGATCTTCTCAAAAAGCAATTCCCGGAATATAGGCACTCATTTCCTCGTTGCCATAGGAGTTGCCCGGCAGGTTGTTAGTTAGTAGCTGTGTACTTTCCAGTGTTGACCCAGATTGTCCCAAAAGCCCGAGCTGAATGAGAGCACTCTCTGTTATTTTATCTGATGCATGCCACGGAAAGTGTCAAGTAACTCTACCAGCCACAGGTGAAACCCCACCTTGTAACAACTGTGTCCTTCCACGTCGTTCTGTCTGTAAATAGAGACAGCTCGTTTCCCTATCACAATGTGGGTTAAGGTTAGGGTTAGGTCAATGCTAGAGAATGGGACAGCTTTAAGGTTTATATTTCTGCATTCTGAGAATGTTGTGTCAATTGGTTGAATTTCTTAAAGTGGTAAAGAAAGAAGTGGTCAACTTTGTGGCAAATAAGATATGTTCCTACTTACTCCATGACTAAACGATTTATATTAATGTTGTTCCAATGTATGCTTCCAAAACTAGACATTCATCTACATTCTACTATAAGAGTTGGCACAATTCACTGGTGCTTCCTGCAAATTCACATAATTTTCCCTGGCACTGCGAGAAGGAAAAACATTGTTCCCCCAACAGATCCAAAATGCTTTGTCACCATTTCTGAAAAGTATTTCTTTCAGCAAATTGCATTATTAAACTCGTAGTTTCTGTGTAACGCAGCAGACAAAAATATAGCAAACCTCACAATAGCTGCCACACAACCAAGGTCAAAGAAGCAAGTGAAATCTGCAGAGCTGTTGAATGCTGCGTGAGAGAGATAATTCATTATTTGAAACCCTCGCACATTCAGTCTCAAGCTGAATTAAATTCTTTAACGAATCACTTCCAGACGCTGCAATCACGTCCTTCTGCACAACCAGCTGAACCTTGTGACTGACAACGTTTCAGATGTAAGAGAAGAGTTTATCCGCCAGCGACGATTAGGGCAAACTGTAAACTAGCTGTAGAATATTGTCCAAACTATCAGTATAAGCCATCTGCTTAACTAAGCTGACCACCTGACTTTCATCTGTACCTAACAAGCTCATTTAATGAAGGCAATCAATAAAAGCAGGAAAAGGGTCACTGGGAGAATATTTCTTATGCAAGTGGAACCATTAGCTGACACCTCTATCACAATAGAGATTTGCCAGGCAAGCAAAACTGCCCTGTGTAGACCTTTAAACGCAGTGCCTTCACCGGGGATAAGGTCAGCCAGCCAGGTCAATATTTTCTGCTGAACTCAATGCACCAGCTGCCGACTAGATGCCAAGGCAAAGGTTCAGCATACAAATGACACCAAAAAAATGCAGCATTGTGTTAAAATAAAAGACTGCCTCAGCCTGTTGGGTGTGTCTGCTCAAACTGCTATAGTTTTAGTATTTGTTTGCTGACTACCTCTGCTGTCAAATCTTCAGCAATCGGAAAGCTTTGATCTTAAAACAGGCCTCTGTCGTAAGTGGCAACTGACGGTAAAAGCTGGTTATTTGGCTGTCTGAGGAATATCATCCATACTAGCTCAAAAAGACTAGAATGATGTCGCTTAGGAAGGGACTGAAAGTAAGCTGTGCTCTGGTAAACAGAAGAGCATGTAAATGATTTACAAGTCTCAAGAGTAACTGAAGTACGTGTTCAGCGACTGAAAACTGTAATTACTATATGTAGCCTGTGAACCATTTGAATTAAAGTAAGGAAAACGTTTATTGCAGCAGCATGGGGCTTGCAAAGGGCATAATTGACTGGTTAATAGACGGATGAGAGGAGTGCCAACAGAGTCTGTTATAAACTCAATTGACCACCACTACCCCTATATTCTGACGCCATTCATATGTTAACGTGTAGTCAAGCAGTACTGCACTACACAGCAGCACTGTATAGTCAATGGCTTATCCACTTATTAAATGGTGGCAAAACCTCGTTTTAAGTTACCAAAAAGAATAACACATAGGGCCTAATAAATACATGTTTTGGGCTCTTTAAGTAAAATCACTCAGTAAAGATGTGATGATCATAGGGAATTCAAATACGAAATAGTTTCAAAGAACCCAAGTCCACCCACCTCTTTGACCTCCAGAAGCTGTCCAGGGTACTGGTTCTTGACCCTCCGGGCGGCCGCGGGCGACTTGTGGTGGGTGATGGTGACTATGTTGCTGGGTGTGGCCGGGTTGGCCAGGTGTCTCTGGGAGCCGGGGGACGAGGACGGATGGAGGGGGGGCAGGAGGGAGGAGCTACGGGTCCGGCTGGACGACGAGGATCCCTGGGTGAATCAAAAGAGCCAACATCCGTTTGAAACAGCGTTCAAAATGTCATTTAACCTGGAGCCACAAAGTAGCCGGAACTTCAAGAATTCACCCAACAGAGGTTTCGGGACCATCAAATCCCTTCACTGGGAGGCTTTCCTATGTGATGGAGCACAGGACTGGACAACAACCTACAACGAGGCAGAATCTTTCTCTTATTCTGTTCTCTGAATAGATAGATAGACCAGGACTATACCACAATAGAAAAAATCCTCTGCTAGGATATTGCTGACCAGAGCATGTGTACTACTCGACATCTTTCATTTAATAACTGATGCACAAACAATTAAAAGATATTGGACGATATGATCACATATTCACAGATCATGCTGTTTCAGGCTCCAATTAAAATTTTTGAATTTTACTATTTTGGAGTATTCAAGTATATGCACAACATGTAAACAAACTAACTCTAGAAGTAAAAAACCTTTTGCTTAGACATTGACTCACCCTTATCGTAAAAAACGATATTTGGATCGGGGAAGATATCTGTGTAATTAATTCAACATCGAAGTAATGACTTACACGAAGAGAGGTGGGTCTGCTTGTGTTTTAACAGAGCTGTAAAACCTGTTGAGGTTTAAAGCTGTAAATATGTGTGTAGCTGTAAACCCAGAGGAAATGTAGAGCAGGGCTACAGCGTTCTGCAAGCAGACGGCCGGTCGCTTCGCTATAATAGGCACTGCAGGCATCTCTCTGAGCCAGGACAGGGCAGAGACGCCAGAGTGTCTATACACTGAGACAAGGAGAGAAAGATGGAGGTCGTGCAAAGGATGAATTTAAGGGAGACGGGATCGCTAAATAGAGGGGGGAGAAAGGTAAAAGAGGTGGGGATGAAAGGCAAGAGCGAGGTAAGGAGGCGCGGGATGTGGAACGTTGACTGGCGGGAGGAAAGTATAAGATAAGAGGCAAAGGTGAATAGAGGGGAAGAGATTGAAAATGGAGGCAGGGAAAGTAGCTGTGAGAGAGTGTGATTGGAAGAGAAAGAGGAAGTTGAAGGGGGAAGTGCCGAGGAAGGCAGAGGGATGGAGAGCGGCAGCCAGAGAGATAATGAGAGTGCTTGAAGGCTGCGCCCTGAAAGCTAAACGAACTTATCGGACTGAGCGGAGGCTTTGTTCTGCATGGCTCATAGCAATGTTCGCTGATGAAACACTAGCCTTTACTTTTTATGCTCACAACAAGAATGCCCGCTACAGTAGTTTATATTCACAGGAAAGTGTAGCTCATATTTACATCTTACATATTTCTACACACACACACGCACGCACGCACGCACACACACACACATACACAGTAAGATATTTATTACTTGCCGTTTGACTAAGGCTGAGTGTTCGTATTCATTGTTTTTATTTGAAAAACAATAGTAAATACTGGTCTTGTATTAAGACAACGCGTACAGTAAATTATTCTCAACCCTTTCTCCATTCCTACTGCCTCAGCACATGGAGGCAGCCGCCTCCGTCCACTGCCAGCCCTGTCCTCCTCCATCTTCCACACCTCCTCCTGTCTAGCCAAGACAGCCCCTCCACAGGTACACCACCAAAGCTACATTAGTGGGCTGGGCCCCTTAGTGAGAGTGTATGGGCGGTGGACAGCTCCACTCGCATACTGTAGACACGCACACACGCACACGCACACGCACACACACACACACACACACACACACACACACACACACACACACACACATAGCCAGCCAAGCTGCCAGACTGTTTACACTGCAACTGTGAACATACTCTGCCAAGGTCTGAATTGACCCATTTCCAAAAACGATCAATGCGGGTGTGCCACACTCACAATACCCTTCCTGCACAATCCACTGTGATCTACAGGAAATCAGATGTACTGAAAGGCCCCCGTTGACTCCTTCATCAACACTGTCTAGAACATTCTCACTTTCTTCTTGAAACCATTGTTTTACAAACCTACACTTGCCAATTGTTCCAGTGGTGTCAGTGGTAGATGTACACGGCTTTGACAGTGACAGAGCTGGGCCACAAAGTAAGTGCACCCACACTCCATAAAGGCTGCTGTGATAGACATCCCCGAGGCAGACTCCACAATTTAGGCTTTAGGAGGTATTAAAGCACAATGTGTGTCCTCTGTCTGACACCAGAGGATGCTGCCCCCCTGTCCAGCGACAAAAACTAAAGCCATGTCTGTTCAAATAGGAAATTGCACACGGGCACACACACACCCACACCCCCAAAAACGTCTCTGTTCTCAGCCTCCTATTCATCGCTTTTCATCTTCCTCTTTTCACTTACAGAAGTCTATGAGAATAAATGGACTTCCTAATGAGCTGTGAAGTGTTTTGAAAGTGTGTGTGTTTTTTCGTCAAGTTTGGCTATGTATAAAAATGTTTCAGCTGTAGAGTTTTAAGAGTGGTACCAGTGTGTATGTGTGTGTGTGTGTGTGTGTGTGTGTGTGTGTGTGTGTGTGGGTGGGTGCGCATGTAGGTGGTGACTCACCAGTCCTTCTTGACTTCCTCCCATCCTCTCCACGCTCAGGTGCTCGTCTGACCCCTTCAGCTTCCTGACCTGAGCCAGAGCACATGCAGACAGGACAGAGTCAGTGTTCGCAGCCCACAAACTATTCCTGTAACCAACGCATAAGTCCAGAGTCAATGTCAAGCCGCAACATATTTTTATTTTCCTTGCCAAAAAAACTGAACCTTGTGATATTTGCCAAATCCTGTTATTCCATTAGTTAATAGATTTAGATTTTAGATTACTCTGTTTAATGATAAGCTATCACAAAGACTGGTAGGTCATGGCCAAATGTGCACCCTCTCTCTGACATAAAGACTAACCACAAAACCAAAACAATATCACAGTCGTTTAATAGAAAGATGTATAATGAAACCAGTTGGTCCTACCAAGCTTCTTTTCAGAAAAAAAATGGTACTGCTGGCTGGGTATATGGGATTTTAACAAGAAAACATTTTGTATTCTCATAATGTCACTTTTATATTGGTATTATTTTAGTGAGTGGTTGAACATTACCAAATCGTGACCATAGAAGAGAGGTTAATTTTTTAGCCCTACAACTGTCAAATTGACTAAGATTATAGTATAGTTTCCCAAAGACTATGCCCCTTTCATCCAAATGTACCTTGTATTGCGGTTTTCTATGCAAACCCACTGGCATGTGTAGTTCCACAAGGTAGTTTTGTTCATTTTATACAGTGCTCTAGCAGGTCTGGGCTTAAAACTTTGTTGCCTTGGTTATGACTAGTCCAAGTCCTGCTTTTTTTGCAAACTAATTTCATGGAGTGCAAAATCTTTGGTTTATGCCAACTGTCATCACAATAATCCATTTTACTCAATTTTAAATGCAAGTGAAACAGGGCCCAGGTTTAAAAATATGAGTCATATGTTGATCTGCAGATTCCAACCACACAAAAAATATAAGAATGACAATAAGAATATATGCTAAAAACAAACAGTACACAGCAGAAGATTATATCAAATCAAATAAAACTAATTTTGACACTATTCAGACTGTTTCTGGAGCGAAAGGATTCAACATGTGGACTAACTATACAAACTATACTAGCACAACATGATTAATACACATCTCACATTAGCAGAGTGCAAAAAGCACAGTAGACCAATGGAAACTACAATAATTACCATCTCATAACATACCACATATATTCATGAAGACTACTGTATTTAGCTACTAAGAGAGAAAGAGAGAGAGAGAGAGAGAGAGAGAGAGAGAGAGAGAGAGAGCGAGAGAGAGAATCTGACACTGTTATCCTTGATTGAGGACCGTTGCTGTGCTACACAATCAGTTTACAATCAGGAGTAAAAGGGGAGAAAGTGAGTCTGAA
Organism: Galaxias rostratus; assembly: GCA_036024795.1. Classification (NCBI taxonomy): domain Eukaryota; kingdom Metazoa; phylum Chordata; class Actinopteri; order Galaxiiformes; family Galaxiidae; genus Galaxias; species Galaxias rostratus. The sequence goes on along the minus strand of JAVQJS010145228.1, from coordinate 5,292 downwards.
CCATTTCCACACAATGTTCCCCTAATGAAGCTGCAAGCGAAGCTAAATCCAGGGACATGACGAAACACTGCCGGGCGTCTACCTCGACTCTGTCATGGCTTATTCAACGCGACCTTGGTATGACAGACCTGGCCCCACCCCCCATCCACCACACAAAAGCCCTGGAAATTCACCAGGCGCCTGTCGAGACTTCAAAGGTAAGAGCCAACGTCTGCCTATGATAGCTACATCTGGCTAGGTTTGTATTTTGAACTATTAGGAGGCTGGCTCTATCAAGACCGCCACTAAGGCACAACTCCCTACTTTCAGGTTTTCACCTATTAAAAAATCAATGTCAAGTCAGTCTAACACTAGCATTTCCTATTCTTCTCACAAAGGTTTGTTAACATGAATAATTGTTAACTTATAAAGATACATATTTAATGCTAAGTCTAAGATTGGATAAGTGCAGTAAAACATTAATCATAGTAATGTAGGAAATGGAGTCTGGAAAAAACATAAATACAAGACTGCTAATCGGTTATTGTATGTTGTTTCTTTAGAAATTCCTATCGCATTCAAAACACACACACACACACACACGATGACTTGCTAACACAAATACTTAGACACACAAGGACGGATGTGAATCAGCAGGGGAATGTTTAACAGCAGGCCCTGCTCCACCAGATGAACTCATCCCAATAGCGGGGCTGTAGCCATGCCTGCAGTTGTGTGTGTGAATGCCTGTGTCACTCACTTTGGCACTGCTGTCCGAGTGGCGCCTAGCACATGCTTGGAGTTGGTTCATCCAGAATTGCTGCTCCTTGGCATCAGCCGCTACAAAAACACAGAGGACGGAAATGAAACGACTCAAACAGACACAGTCATTCTAATCATATAGAGACATGGTAACTCCTTGCTCTACCCGTTCTGAGTCAGGTCACTAGGTTAATATAACAAAATGTATCTGCAAAACCAAATTATTATGACTATATCTGCCCAGGCTGCATTCATGCAATTAATCTTTCTGAATTGCACCAGTGTCCCCTTTTCAAGTAAAATAAGTTGAAAGTGATGGAAATGCCCTGGCCTCTTTGTGATGGTACTGGGGTATACCATCAATTTAAGATGTCCCCTGTGACCTTAATGGGTTTAGTCCAAGTCTGTGTCCTTCAACACCAGATAATCATATATGTTGATTTAGTAATTCGTTGCAATTTCCGACCTGCATATTATAAAGACAGCAGAACAAGAACATTTTCTATGAGCAACATTCCAGAGGCTTGGAGACAGTTATTTAAACAACTGGGGAGAATGTGACCCATTGGCTGACTGTTCCACAACAGTTTAACGAGACAGCAAATCGCGACTGGCTCTTAGCCCTCTGAGCAAGACATCTATATGACCCAATCTCTCTCATTAAACAGAGCCATTAACAGAGGAAGTTGTTTTGTCAAGCGATGGCCTCAGATAAGTGAAAGCAAACCCTGAACCATGGACGATCGTCAATATAAGCATCAGAAAACAAAGTAGATCGCTTTGCAAAATCAAATTCAGATTTGCTATGCTATGACGGATTAGATTCTGTCTGCTAGAAGAGTACATTGGTTTCTAAAGGAAAGGGCAAAGATGAGGTGAAATATTCTAGGTCACGAATGAAGCTAGGAGGAATACTTTTTTTATAATCTGGTCTCCAGTCTCCATGGTAACTTCAAGATTTAAGACAAATCCATTTAATTAAGAGAACATCACCAAAGTCTGGTGGTTGTGGTGTACGTCCAAAAATAATGGCCATGCACGGAGTGTTTTTATTAATCTTTTCATGTGGTTAGGTATATGTGGCGATGTGCAAAAGTACTCTGAATGGACACAATTCGCTCCTGTCAATCCTTCAGCAAAAACCTGTGTGCTTAGTATCTGTAGTTACGACTGGGTTAAAAAGGCTGGCAAGCCAAAAGACAGAGACTTTCATTTCCTATAGAATTGTTCCATATCTGTGATGGAAAGTGCTACTTCTCCCTGAGAATGGCCAATATTCTCTTGCATGAGTGAGCTGCAGCGATAGCACAGTGAACACCTGTACTGACTGCTGTCCTTCTCTCAAGACCCCCTGCCGAGTCAACACTGCCTGTCACATCTACTTTCCTTCCAAGACCCTCTCAACTTAAGGATCCGCTTGCATCTAGATGAGCGATGTTACCGGTGATTTATTCAAGCCTCGCTGTGATTAGTCATAATGGGCTGGCGGTGAAGAGCCAGTGAGGGATCTGAAGCAGTGAGTGGTTATGCTAATATACACCTGTTCATCGGTGAGATGGACGCAAAGACGAACTGCATGTGCATGTTGATCATTGTTGGGACACGACGAGGCTTTCCCACACACTCAAGGTCATCTACACAAATCACTCATTCAAAGAGGCCCCAGACTAAGAGGCGTAAAGTGGCAGTTCTGTGTGTCTGATAAATTTGCATATGGGTACACGGCCAAGTTGTTCATTTTATTTTGAGGACGGCCTAGGTCCAACCCTTTTTTTTAATCTGCCTGAATAATGTCCCTCATTGCTCCATCCTTGTATCATATTTACATGACAATTTCACTCCAGCCCAGGGAAATTTCAATGTGCTCAAAATTCACTTGGACATAATTAGAATGAGAGAGAGCTACAATCAATTCCCCTCCCATTCAAGTTGTGCGCCACATAATCACACGGCTAATGTTAATTATATTGATGAGTGGGATGTGGGCGGGTACAATGAGAGTCTCACATCGACCACCAGGAGGGGGGGTGGGGGGGTTGTAATCTGGCCAAAGCGAAGAGGACCAGCTCTGCGGAGCCCCTCTGTTAGGTGCTTCACCCCTGATGGTGGGCCTTAATAAGCGGACCGTTATGGGGCAGCAGGGAGACATTCAAATGGAATGGGCGTAGGTGTTTAAAACGTGTTGTTTCTTGACGGACACCCACGCTGTATTAGTGGTTTTGTGTTAACAGGCCACAGTGAGTATTGATTGCAGGGGGTCGATCGTTGTGCTTCCCTGTGTTTTGCACCGTCCCACGGTGTCAGGCTTTTTTTCCGGGATAAGCATCCCCTTTTCAGTGCCTTTTTGCAGTCTGACTTGTTAAGTTGACGTCCTCCTCATAAGACAGGGTAACCGCCCCCCTGTCCACCACTTCTCTTTGCTAATTACCCTCTACTCTCTGGGTGCTGTGCTTGATCCAGTGAGACCTCAGGGGCTGGAGCTGGAGTTTAGAATGAGTGGGGCTAGCTGTTCCTTCTGGGGAACTGGACAGCCTATGTCGAGAGCCTATAAGCAGGTTAGTTATTAAAGGCTATTGGCCAAGAAATAAAAAGCCTCCACAGCTAATCCCTGGTTGGACCCAAAAAGCCTCCGTAAGGTGATACCTCAGAGAGAGCTTTTATGACTGTCAGGAGGCTTCACAGTCAAGGTTTAGGCCAACAGGAAACCGGCCCCGGGTGAACCTCGAACTTTTCCCTCTCTCGTCAGGGCTCCAGTGGGTTTCTATGGCAACACCGCCTGGATCTAAGCCTACCTACTAATCTTAATCAGACAGCGTTGAAAAGAGAAGCCTATCGAACAAAGTAGGTTAACACCTGCTGCTTTTCTAAATTGCAACTTTGCAAGCAAAACGGAATCATTGCACTTCTGTGTTGATGTCAGATGAAGCCATGGATGTTGTGTGGAGCAAGTTGGACAAATGTTACACTGAGCAGACGGGCAACATCCCTTAGACGCTGAGCCTAAATTGTTTAATACTCAATCTATTTAAATGGCTATGCTGATTCTGTTACTCATTGAGCCCTGATGTACTAAGTTGAGGCCAAGATGTCAGGACATACAGATCCAAACTGACTTTGTAATGACAATTGTTTCCTTTCAGCTGAAGACACAGATCGCAGGGTCATTCACGGAATATAGGCCAAGTTATTCTGATGACTCCCTTAGGGAATGTGCAGGGACATTCCAAAGACCGGAGCGGAGCCACTCTCTTGCACTGATGCATGCTGTTCACAGGCATGGAGTGTTGTGGATATGTGAATAAATGATATAGTCCATCGCTAGTTGGATTCAGTGGTGCAGCCTCATATTCAAGGGTTGACAAAATGTTATAGCAAGTGCAGAAAATGTGACAGAAGCCATTTTCAGTAGAGTATGGTATTGAAAGTACTTGAAAATGGAATTCTACAAGGTACTTTTTCACAACAGGGTTAGTGGATTGCTTCATCACACTGTCGGATATTGTACAATAATGCTACAACCTAAAACTCAAACAAGCAACAAATACAATCACCCATTCGTTGACAGATGAAAAACCTTCAACCTGCAACTCCTGACTGAAATGCAGCCCAGTACAGTACACTTCAGCTATTTTCTCGGAACAAATACGGAACGTTTAAGGTCCTACCTCGGAGTTTGTAGAGTTCTCCGTTGACTGAGTGGACCATGAACATGTGTGGCGCCTCCTCGCTGGGCGTTACCGAGGCACCGATCAGAGGCAAGGACCCCCTGGGTTTCTGGCTCCGGCCCTGCTCGTTGACAAAGTACTGCAGCTGGCCCACCTCTGGGTCCAATACAAAGTATCTACTCGGGGGGTAAGAGAGCGTAGGAAAGAGGGAGGGAGAGAAAGACATATCAAAGCTATCATTACCGTTCCCTCATAAACACAAGGGATCTTTACGCAGTACACTGAACCAGGGCTAGAGAAATAACGGGGAAGAAAAAGTGCCTATCCCTTTGTGTTGTCCCCACCACCTTTATATGGCTTGATACCTTTCCCAGGATTTCTCAATGCTGTTCCGGCCCATCTCTGACCGTGAATACTGATCAGAGGGCACTACAGGCTGATAGGAGGAGATCTCATCACTGGAAATTTTGCACCAATGACTTCTCACCCAATTCTCATCCTTTATCAGATGCCAAATCCTAGTGCACCATTTAAGGTTCCTAGATTTGGATTTCAAACCCGGAATTATCTCCCTTTCTTTCTTCCCTGAACTCCCCACCCCCATCCATTTATCATGTGAATGAAAAGTAACTCAGAGACAGTCGGAGTGATTAGCAGGAAGGATTCAAATCTCAGCATTCCAAATAGAAACTCAAATCGCTACTAAAACACAATTATTTTTGTAAAGCCATGCCTTAATACCACATGTGTGCAATAGGGACTAAATAGAAGGAGATTAACACACATTACACACACACACACACACACACACACACACACACACACACACACACACACACACACACACACACACACACACACACACACACACACACACACCAAACTT
>JAVQJS010145219.1:0-14856 GCA_036024795.1 Galaxias rostratus | reverse complement strand
TCCCTATGACAGCCTGTCACATCTCCGGCAGATTGACAGCCCGCAGCATATCTCCCATTGATGGCTGTGGATGGCTGCTCTGAACCTAGGGGGTGGGGGGGTTAGAGGGTGTCATATGGCCGGTCACTCACCCTGGCTCTGCTGGTCCTCTTTCGCCCGCTCAGGTTTCCCCAACGAGCCGGCTGCTGACATCGCCCTGAAGACTGTGAAGGCCATGCTGGAGGAGCACCCCGATAAGGTAACGCTCTCCTGGAGGCCTCCTGACACGCACACACACACACACACACACACACACACACACACACACACATACACACACACGCACACGCACACACACTCGCATGCAGACAGTTTGGCATGCTCGCCGTTATCTTGAATGCAGAGGGCAACGAAGGATTGTTGTGCCGAAGAGAATGTTGTGTCGGAATTCAAATGCGGCTCTCTCACTGTTTTTCCTTTTATCGGTGACCCATAATTAGCATCCAGTGTAGGTTAGAGCACACTCCATCGAGAGAGAAATCAGAAGGTCGGCCAATGCAAGGTCAAACGAGGGCTGTTGATGGTACACTCACGAACACAAATTAAATGGATAAAAAGTATGTCTAATTTGCAACCAACAAGGCAGCGTTCTACAAAGGTGCAGAGAGGACATTTCAATGAAAAGGAGCAATCTTTGAGGGCAGTGCGGGTATGTGGTAGCTACTCTGCCACTGAAACGTGACTTTTATCTCTAGCTTAACCCATCTAATGAGGAAATGTAATGACTCAAACAAAATGGCCTCTATTGACATGAGATGATTTTCACATCTGAGGTGTGCTTGTTTTTCGACTTTCTTCCCGCATGTAATACTATAAGGGCTGATGTAATTCCTTCCCCCCCCCCTCTCTCTTTCTCTCTTTCTCTCTCTCTCTCTCTCTCTCTCTCTGTCTCTCTCTCTCTCTCTCTCTCTCGATATTTCTCTTGTTTTCTTTCTTTTTTGTTCTCTCTCTCCCACTAACTTGTTCGCAGATTTTTTTTTTAAAGATGCTCTTTTTTTTTTATTTGCCTGTAAAATGCACAATGGGCTCATTGGTTTGCCGGAGCTCCAGCCCCCTGTATGACCCCGTGAGGGTGAGAGCGTATGCAGTGTTTCAGCCTGCTTCAGCACGTATGCAGGCAGGAGGCCAGCCTTGGAGCAGACCCTCGAGGCACGGTGACAGAGAGCAGGGTTTACGGGCACTCTGCTGATTTAAATGAAGCACAACAAAATAACAACCACTCGGGCTTTTGAACTGCACATCGGTGCTTTCACAGCTCCTCGGAAGACTGACACAGAGGCGCTAAGAGCAGGACACACACTTTTACGGGCGTACGTACTCACACACACAGAGTCTCCTTCCGTGTTTGTTGGTTGACTCATTTGCAAAGCGGTTACGCCGCCGTCGGCCGGTGAAGTCTAGCGTCGGAGGGTATCGACTCATTGGAGGGGTGCGCCGCGCAAACCGTGTCTGCACTTGCCGGGTGACGCGCTTCACGCTCCCCCCCCCCTGCTCTCATCCTAACAGAGGCCGCTCACCCAGCCGCACCACCACTCTGGCCCTCAGACAGCCGGGATCCTTCAGGTGCTCGGTGGGGTGTGTCGCAGAGTACGGCCGAACGGCCGGCAATATATATGAAAAGGGGGGGATGGGGGTGGGTCGGTGGGTGGGTGGTTGAGGGGGGGGGGGGCATCAGCGGAGAGCAACAGTGTTTCGCTCTCTTGCCCCGAGACCGGCCCGCGAGGCCAAAATGCAGCACAAACAACCTTGGAGCCGTGTCTCGTCACAGTCCGCCAGCCAAGCAAAGTCGAGCCAGCTCAGCTGTGGGAACGAGGGGAGGAGAGCATAGGAGGGGAGGAGGCGGCTGAGTGGAGGAGGTGGTGAGGAGGGTTGGGGTGGGGTGGGGTGGGGGGGGGGGAGCGTTACCTCGGCTTGCCCAGGCCTGCTCGCTCTGCGGGGGAGTGGCATCCGAATTAACAACACAGAACCGCCCCCACCAGCCAGCCAGCCAGCCTGAGCTAAACCCACATGCTGTCACAGGAGTTGCCCTTCACTCTCCCCAGTCTGCTTGCCACCCAGCCAGCCACCCAGCCACCCAACCAGCCAACCAGAGCTAAACCCACATACCGATACAGGAGCTGCCCTCCACTCTCCCCTGCCTGCGTGCTATCCAGTCTGCCAGCCAGCCAGCTGTCTGGTCAACCAAGGCTAAACCCACACAGTGACACACGATTCGCTCCTCACTCTCCTCCATCAGCCCAACACTGGAAGCACAGGAGCCACCCGTCCCTTAGACCCCGTTTCCCCTCCACACACACACAACACTGGTGATAAAGATCCCTGTGCAAACGCGGCTCCTCTGCGTAGCTATCTCTCCATGCTAGGCAGGGATCAGGGATGGAGAGTAGGCAAGGCTGTGTCATCCGGAAATCTCCTAACTAGGTCACGACAAGGTTGGCTTTAGTGCAGCCAAGTGAATATGGCTTGTAGCTCTGAAATGGCCACATTAATTATTCAATCGTTTTATTTGTTCAATCCACCCCCCTCTCTCGCTCTCTTTCTCTCTCTTGCTCTCTCTCTCTCTCTCTCTCTCTCTCTCTCTCTATCTATCTCTCTCTCTCTCTGCACAACAACAAGAGTAAAGAGGGATAAAGTGCAAATCTCTAGCAATACTATAGCAGGCATGCTAATTGCCGAACGAGTGGTCTGCTCTGAGACTATGAGCACAGTGCATTGTAATTGCAAGGCAACGCTCATGTTTTCACCTCCCAGAAAGCTGGTACCTTTGATCATTGTTTAGGGGAAAAAAATTGTTGCGTTAAATGCATTAATGGTGACGTCTCTGTTCGCCGCCAAAGTGAAACATTCATATTAACGGCACTAAGCGGGTTTATAAATAAACCACTCTTGCTTTGAAAAATTCTGCAAGGAGTAGGCCTACAAAGCAAGAATTTGTGGTTAAGGGACATAGTCCTTTTTCGTATTTAATTAAGTTTTTGTTCACATAATTGACCAAGATTATATTTGTTGGGGTTACCCCGGTTGCCTGCCATTACACTTACCACTGCAAATACTCCACTGCGTTGAAATTAACATGTTCCGTATGGATTAAATAAAATCACTTGGGAACTCATGAAATATCAATACACACATCATCCCACATGCATTATTTTGAAACACCAGTTTGTACCAGTCTTTTTCAATTCTGGTTAGTGCATTCAATGTACTGTCATCTAAAAGCAGCACAAAACTAGTCCTAAAGGAGAAAGGAGTTGAGATCATTCCAACCCGATCATGTATTTGTATCAGTCTCATATGTTACATGGCATTAACATCAAACATTGTCTTGTGCAGCTGCAGGTGCAGCATCAAAAACATGCACAATGACACTGGAGAGGCCTCTCATTACAATTATTGGTTCATTCATGATGCGGATTCCCATTTGTAGGGTCCGTCATGGACCAACCCATACCGGTCTAGAGCTGCCAGCTTCATGGCATTCTGTCACTGAAGTGTGCCACTCGAGGGCTGACTCAACCGTATAGAAACCCACGCAACGGGATATCAATTTCACTGAGTAGGTTTGATTGTTGTAGATTTATGTTGTGCAAAAGGAAAACTGTTAACAATGCAAATGAAATTAAACTCGATGATTGGTGTTGATTGCAATGTTAATTAAGTCGCTTTGTAACCGCATGACGACACGATAATATATGGCCGTGGTCTCGGTTGCTATTTGCAGCGAGCCTTGTTTTCGCGCCTTCGTGCTACGACTCTGCCAGGTTTGTGTTAGCGCCCTCCTCGCACCTCACCACTGTAACACCTAATCATAGCCCAGTCTCTCAAACTGAAAACGAAGAGTGATGATGACATCAACGGAGCTTTTTGACTGCAGGAAGCTCTTGTAACAGATTTATCGGTTTAGTGTCTACATGCAAGCCATGACAGGGTAAAGGAATGGACAATGTAAAATAGTCCATTTGACCACATTATGAACCATAATAAGCATACGCTTTGTTAAAAATATGTATTCTTTTATTCAATATGTAATGCATATGTATTTTACGATATGTCAAAATTTGTTTATTTTATTACCAAGCTGTCATTCATCCATCCAACCATTTGCTATTCCGCTTAGCCTCTGCAGGGTTTTGGGGTGGGGGCTGGAACCTATCCAAGCTGACATGGGGTGAGAGGCCGGGTTTAAGTTTGGAAGGTGTTTCCTTCAATAAAACCTAGAATAATAGGAGAAAAATAAAATTGAGGGAAAACATTTGTTCTCGACAGCATACAATACCATCGAAACAGAGCGCAAGCACCAGGCAGCAAAGCGCGGCATGCTTCTCTGCACTGCCTGTGAAGGGGATATTGCACCAAGGTCTTCCTCCTGTGTAACAGCACCTCTCTGCTCTAGCTCTGAGTCATATCACAGAAGACCGGTTCGACTACTGCATCGTGTGGGAGAGGATCTCCAAACACCCTGTGAAACTAGAGATGCATGCTGTGGGATGGTGATGATGGTGGTGGTGGGGATGATGATGGTGATGATGAAGGAGGATGAGAGGTGTAGAACCCGCTTAGAGGTATTTTGGGATGGAATTGATCCCTTCACCGCGCCTTCTCCTCTCACTTGAAAAAATTCCGCAAGGAATTCGTTTCATTTTTGGAGGTGATTGTGAGATTGAAATGTCAAAATAATAGAAAAAAGGGAAGAAAAAATTGAAGAAAAAGAATCAAACAATATGTTTAGGGTTGCGGAACTGGGAACAGTCTGGGACCTGTAATCAGGAACAAAGTTGGCTGAGCTAACTGCTGGAACAGGTAGCTCCGCCATCATCTAAAACTCCGGCAGACTTAAATCGAAACGTCCATTTGTGAATTACCCACTCAGAGTATGATAGAATAGCAGCAGATGTCGCGGCAGTTTGGATTCTCTTTTTTTTCCCCGAGAAGAAAACCAATTGCAGGGGGGACAAACAGTGTGACCAAGGCATCCATAAACTCTGATAAGCAACTAACTTTGAAGGAAATAGGTTTGAACCAAAGTACTGGAGACAGTCACTATCTTCATTCCTACTCTGGCAAGTTATTTCAGCTTCTCTTATGAATTCTGCTGAAGGTGGCACAACTGCGTATATGTCTACTTTATGTTTCAGGTCAGCTTAGCCTTGGTTTTGCTGTTTGTTGTGCTTTTCACACAAGTTCAGCATATAAAGGCACATTGCTTTTTTATAACTCTTTTTTTTCCCCTACGAGTAAGCATAGATAAAGTAGCGTTGCTCTATAGACCCACCTTCATGCAAACATGCGTTGGGGGGGCTTGTTAAGGGAGGAAGTCCGAGGTGAAAGGTCATTTGCGAGCTGAACCAGCAGCGGTGCTGTCTGCTGGGAGTCCACTGTGACGGGGCTTAATGGAGCCATTGATCCCGGCCCCGGCTGAGGACACGCCCTGTAGGGGCCGGCTCACAGCGAGGAGACAGGTGTTCGCTCGATATCGCTCCCACTTCTCTGACCTTAAAGCTTTTAATCAGCTCAGCCAGGGAGCTTGTCAATCCTGTCAAACGACGAACAGCCTACACGAAAGACACAGCCGGGAAGGGCAAAGGGAGGTAGTCGCTCCAAAGAAACCCCTCCAAAAAAAAAGAAAGACAAAGAACCCCAGAGAATGTTTTCCTACTTCATATAGTTACCAGTGACTTGAACTTTGGGGGCCTCCCCAGGGTCGAGGCCTTTGTGTCGGCGAGCCGAGGCCGAGGAGTACGGGCAAAAACAAGCTTGTGTCAGCAAACTTCAAACGGTGTTAATGTCAGAGCACAAAGCACCCACGTGAGCCATTTCATCGAAGGAGCGAAAGTTTTGTTTGAGCGGTGGGAGAGCTTGAGGTTGACTCCCGGAGCATCAGCTGCTCTGGAAGAGATGCTGCTATCCTATGAGACGGCTTAATGGCGCCACGTTCTTAACACTGTTTTTTTTTCATTTTCCTGAAAACCCCCCGCCTGCCTTTTCCGTTGACTGCTCCTTGGCCAGTGACTGACAGAGATTTCAATACAACCTAATTGTAGTGGTTGAGACTCTATTCGAACCCCCTTCTCTTGCCTGGGAGGCTCTGATCAATAGTAACATGTTATCATGATTTGGCAGCCATGTTGTCAGCCATATTTATTTATAACCTATTTTCCTTTTTTTTGTGGTCTCATTCTCATCAAAGCTAACAAGCCAAAAGTCATGTTCTTCTCTTAGGCTTTGTTTTAAGAGCCTTTGTAAGATGTATAGACCCAACTATGCTTTTAGTATGCATCCCACGGGTTTAGCATCGACATAGACTGAGGTTTAACTACAGAATATAACTGAACGCAGAGGGTAATTACTGTGCTGGTTTGATAGCGGTTAATGGCAGAGGCTGTTGGTGGTGCAGTCGTGGTGGAATGTAGATGTTCTGAAATTGCCTTGAACTCCCAATTATCTGCACTCCCTTGCAACTCTCTCGAGTGTTCTTTCATGCGTCTTTTTAAGTGTGTAAAGATAACTTTTCTACTCTTGTCTTTTGACATTGCATGTATGAGTTAAATCGTGTACAATTCAGGTTTTTTTCTCGCTTTTTTTCCCCCGATAATAGCTAACGCTCTATTGTACTCAACGTGGCGAGGCCTTCTACATGGTGTTCACCACCCAGTGGACTTATGGGAAACCTTGGGCTTCTTTCCTCACCCTCAAGCCCACCCATCAGGTTGTTTTCACAGAGACATCAGCCCAATGACCTCACAACGTGGAGCGGGAGGAAGTACTTGGGGCAGCCTTTCCCCTGCTCCCAAAATGTCTTCCATATTTTTTTTTCCCCTCCCCCAATCAGTATTAAAAACTATCAAACGGATCCACATTGCTTGCATGAGACTGACCTCGGGTAGTGGGTTTTTTTAAGTCAATAGATGTGACCACTGGAGACTTGAGGTAACTCAAACCAATCGGCTCATGTTTCAGACGCTCCCTCCTCGGCCTTCCCGTGCTGCGGCTTTGTGGTTTCCAATTCCTGTCTCCACGCCAGACGCATTTGGCGGAATTGAAAGGACAATTTAATGTCATGCCAGAGCTGTTTTGGTTGGGAGTTATGCTGCATGCCTTTTAAGGCTTCTTTGCAGTATTTGGGAAGTACAATTTAACCAAAAATTACATCTAATTTCAATGAGGCACATCCTTTATTATATGTATATATATATATATATATAAATATATATATATATATTGAGATGGTTTACACGATGTTAAGTGTAGGAATCACGGCTCAAGGTTGTAGAGTTCTCTGACCTGCACTTATGACGTCCCACGTGAACATCACTCCGAGATTGCCGCTGTACAAAATAAACGTCCTCTGATACATGATGTACATGAGTACAACTTCAACGGCATGACCACGTCACTAGTGGATATTATGTCTGCTCGCTATCATACACTAACGGAGACGACCGCGGCTGACATTTTCCAAATATCAAGAGCTTTGCGACTGCATTTCAGCCGTGCATAATTCACTCGAATACATTTGAGTGAAATGCCATTATCGTTAAAACAATGTGTATCGTATTGTCCAGGCAATTTTCTTTGGATTCTGTTATTTGAGTTTCTATTCGTAGTCTGGGGGGAAAAAACCATGAGCATAATAGCAAGCCTTGTTCATTCCAATCATAAAAAGTAGGACCATTTTTGAGTACTTGATGGAGGCTCTTGAGTGATGATACAGGTAAGCATGCCTGCCCCTGACTATGCCATAAGAAAGAACACGCGGGGAGTGTGTGTTCGAGTTTCAGTGAGCGCTGGGAAAGTCAATAGTCAATCACAGCTGGGGAGCACATGCAGCAGAATGCGAAACACTGAACCCTGCGATGTGGCCGGCATTCCAATGGTGTGTGTGTGTGCGGTGTGCGCGTGCGCCCGTATGTGTGTGGTCATGGTTAAGGAAATTGTTCAGTCCTGTGTGTCGATATTTCTGCCCAGCACCACAAGATTTGGATTTTGGGATTTCATAGCAAGGTCTGTGATCAGATAGCCCATGAAAAGCAGAGGTGTGGAAGGGAGGGAGGGGTAGGAGGGAGGGAGGGCTATGGGTCTACTATGGTGCTAATTTCCAATATATACGTTTTTTTTTCTGATAACACTTCCCTAGTATGAAGTCCTATCCTTGTTTCTGTGTTGAAAGTGGACATATTAATATCCAATTTATTGGTTGACCCTTTTAAACTCAGATGATTTATTTGTGGACTTTTGGTTTCACATATCCAAGGGCACATACTGTATATGACATTGTAGGCCTTTCTGAGGATGTGGATGTTTTGAAAAAATGTTTCAGCTACCTAGCAGAAACCTTTGAATGATGTCCATGTGAATTGTTTGGTGTCTTCAATGTTCATAATTGGGTAAACGGCGATCCACAGAAATAGTATGCCTACTGTTGAGCGCATAACGTTTTAATGCAATAACAGACCCCGCCGATTGATGGCCATCCAAATGCCCTTTAAAGGATGACCTGGCCTGGCTTGACAATGAGTCTCAGGTTTGGGATGACATTTGTCAGAGGTCCCTGTGTGGCTGCCTAGTCTGACACATACTAAATGTGCCTGTTAATTGATAGCAGAGAGAGCTTCCAGCTCCGTCCCGCTCCAGCTGCAGTGTGAATTCCCACTGCTCCCTGTTAATGGGCTGGAAGCTCTCCTTCGTCGGACGATGTGGATGAAAAAAAAAATATTCTGTTGATGTTTTCATCCAGAACTGTCAGACTTGTGTGAACACATTGCGCCCCTCCCCCCTCCACGACCTCCCAACTGACCTTTTTATGCCCACCCACCCCCAAACAATTAGAAATGCCCTTTGATGATGACTAGCTCTGTGTTAACTTCATCCCAACACATTTTAAAAAATGTAAGATTATGCTCAACATGACGCTCTTTCGAGACATCTACAGAGACCAACTCCTCAGCATAAAGAAACAGTCAAGCTGTCTTAGAAAATATCACAAGTGAATGCCATCAAATATTGATTGTGTTTTTGGGGGGGACTTTTTTGTGGTCTAGTAAGCCGCTGGTCAAACGGTCCTGTTTCGGTGCGAGGGCTGACAGATGAGAGGAATCCTGTGGGGTCACTGCTTTCTGCATGAAACCAGGGTAGTTTTCCAACTCTCGCTTCCACACATCCACAGAGAATACTAGCATGCAAATGAGTGGTGTGGGCAGCACACCAGGACATGTTGTGAAATCGTTAACCCACTAAGCCAATCAGTGTTGACCAGGCTATCTAATTAGCATTCTCGTACTCCCTTAAGACGGCATGCGAGTGCTGGAGGGTTCGGACAGGCATCAAGCTAGAAGAAAAAAAAACCTATAAACATTACCGTACTGAACGGAAATGTGCTCTTCAAAGAAAAAGGTCAGCTTGGTCCGTGTGTCAGTCACATTACCCTCTGTTGATTTATGTAGGGTCCCTCACATTATGGCCGTTTATAGATTGATGTTTCATAACGTTTAAATCTATAAACTGTAATATCGTCATGGTTGTTGGTTATAATTTAGAAAGCTGTGCAGGTAGCATGCTATACAGTGTTACCCTACTGATAGATTTCTCACTCTATTAGAGCAAAATAGTACATTTTTAGGATAAGCTGTTTACAATTTTCAGTCAAGTTTCACTTTTTTTTATTACATGGAAATGTTCCATATTTCACTTTTTTTCAAGAGTTATCTTTAGTTGCGGACCAGCTAACAGATGGCAGGAGGAGGGAGGATTTGTCATGCATGATTCTCCATGGCCAGCCTCTTTCTCAGCACTTTTTCATATTTTGGCCCAGGACTTTACATGCATTTCAAGCTGGATTTGAGTCCAGTTCACGGTAAGGAAAGTACAAGGTAGTGCAGGTCCACTATCTCAGCGCACGCACACCTCCCAGGCCACAGACATGTGCTGTCACCCCGCGCTCCATACACACCCCATGCTCGGGGTTATTGCTGTCAATAGTGTTAAATTAGAGACGGAGGGTTCTGAGAGTACCGTCGGGGATCCTCTTCATCTCCGTGTGTCAGCACCGGGGGGCCCGGCGCGTTTCCCCCCTGCACGTCGACCTCCAGCCGTGCAGTCGTGTGTCGTGGCTGTCCTTTGTCGCTCCACGCCGTCACGAGACCGGGTCGAGCAACGTCGTTCGTCATTTCGCACGCGCCCACGGAGAGAGCGGGTTGCTCTTGGTGACATGGCGATGAGCGCTCGCGGGAGTTTGCGTGCCCTCGCTCACGGCCTTTTCCCCCGCGCGTCACCCGGCTCCTCCGCTCCGGTTCCCCCACCGGAGGTGTAGGCCTCGGCCCGCGCCCGGTCGCCTCTCCCCTTCACTTTAATATCCTGAGTGCTGTAATCTCCTCTTACAGTGGCTGAGCCACAGCATGTCACTCAGACGGCCTGCTCCCTCCTTCTCTTCCCCTCGAGATTTCTCCCTCCCTCCATTGTCTTCCTTCCCTCCCGCCCTTCATCATCTTCCCTCCCTCCCTCCCTCCGTCCCTCCTTCTCTTCCTCGGCACTCCGTCGAAAGCTCCCAACTGCAGGTTTTTACATAACAGCCCCTTGATCCGTGCCTAGTCTGCAACCCCTCCACCTCTTTCTCTCCTTCCCGCTGTCCGACTTTCCCTCGCTCTCGTCTTCGGTGCCCCCTCACTGAAGCTTCCCAACGTACATTTATATAACGTCCCCTTGGCCCGGACGGTTCCAGCCGCCCCGTCGGCCTTGGACTGCCTCCGCGATGAATGCATCAATTCCCAGCCAGCTCACGGCGCCCTGGTCTTATTTATTGATCAGCAGCTCTTCTATTAAGACGTCCAGTGGCTGACTTTAAAGAGATTTAAAGCCACGGGGTTACCTTTGCATTATTGAACAATAACCGCAGCTCATCATCGTGCGCCGGCTCCGAGGGGCATTCAAGGGAATAGGGTGCTCTTTTTGAGTGATCGCCCGTGCGACGTTAAGTGCCCCGGCGGCTCTTTGCTTAGAAGGTATCGGCTAATGTGTTGTTATTGAAGTGCCCGCCGTGTCACGGCGGAAAGTTATGGGGTTAAGATACTCGCTCTCAAGTCGGAAAGGTGCTCTCTCTCTTTGAGCTTCCCTTCAAAGTTTCTGTTGGACCGATCCTAGTGTACGTCATGATGTATGAGTCGGGGGGGGGGGTGTTTGACTTTCACTTTCCGCCCCCCTCCTTCGCCCGCGCTCTTGTTTGGACTGAACTTTAGGGACAGTTGAAATGCCACCACGTATCGGGGATAGGGGCAGTGATGTCACAGGAACGGTTGGCGCAGGTTTCGCCCACTTTGTTTATTTTGTGTCGCAGAACCGAAACCTCCATGGGCTGTGATTTGGAGGGAGGGAGGGAGGAAGAGAGAGAGAGAGGGGGAAGGAGGGAGAGAGAGACAGAGAGAGAGAGAGAGAGAGAGAGAGAGAGGGAGAGAGAGAGAGAGAGAGAGAGAGAGAGAGAGAGAGAGCGGGAGAAAATGAAGGCCGACTGCGTTGTCTGTTTACACATGATACCTCCAGTAGACTCTGCCCCGGGGCCAAGCCATTTCACTGAATCACCTGTGTTTATTGTTGCCAAGGTCAAACGATAGGCGACCCAGATTACTTTCTGCAGGGTTGTCATTTTTTTTTCTCCCTCAAATGAGAAACATTAATAATAAATGGCGCATTAAGAAAATTACACATTTTTTCATCACAGATGTAGTCCACAATAATGACGTTTTACCCTGCCATATTAAACCGAAGCAAAGTGAGCCGCTTTGTTTGCTTGTACATAATAGCCGCTTGATGCATGCTGTATACACAAAGATATGGCTAAAGGTCAGTGCTATGATGGGGGGGGGATAAAAAGAGAATAAACACTCAGAAAAGGCTCCCAATGGAGTCTAATTAGGTATTTTTTTTTATCTACCAACGCTCTGCTCTGCCTGTGTATCTGCTTGATATCAACCATGGCGCTCCATGGCTCCCGGTGTTACGTGCGGGGGTGACTCAGCGTTACCGCTGCGGAGAGAAGACGGAGAAGCTCCACCGCGGTCGAGCCGACGCGTCCCCGGTGACACTTAGCGTGCCCGGAAGCAGCCCACGGGGCTCGTGTGTAGGCTCGTGCTCCGAACAAAAGACGGTTGCCTCGCATTCACATGCGGGAGGAGATCTGCCCCGGAGGTCAGGAGTCGCTTGCTTATCTCTTTGATCTGCCAGCACTGCCGGACCCTTGTGCTCGTTGCTGCGCCTCCCTGGTGGAGTGCACGCTTAAACTCTCCCTCCAGGGCCACTGTAGGTCCTGCGCGCATTTGAGTTGTTTTCTTTCCGTGCACAAGCGAGACTAAACATTCAAACGGCGAGTGAATATATGGAACACGTATTTTCTTCCACGTATCACACACACACACACATGCATGTGCACGGCACACTCGTGAAGACGAGGGCGAAAACAGAAGGAAAAGGGAAGTGCGTTTGTTAACCAAATAAATACTCTCGGTAATGATTTACATTTACAGTGGTGCTGCAGCAGATGGTACACGGCACTGTGAGTGGGTTGCATTGTGTTGCCGCGCCGAGACATTTTTTTTTTTTTGTAACGTGAACCCTAGCCTTGTGCAGCTTCAGGGATGGATGGAGTAGAGAAATGAATGGCTCTGGCTGCTAACCATCTGTTAGAGTGGGTCCGCGCCCCCCCCACCCCCCTTCCACCCACCCACCCAAACTACGGTCCGCAGTAGAGCCAAGTGTTTGCCAACTCTGACTGGGGAGAGGGAAGAGATCTAGTTTGGCAGGTAGGCTTTTGTTTACCCCTGAGACGAGACAAAAGCCTCACTAAACAGGAGATATATTGACACAGCCCCCGTTCCCGGCGCCCACCCTCCTTCGTATCACGGCCCCCGCCAACCCTCGTCGGTACGCGGCGTCAACACGACACACCGCCTATTACGGTGTCATTTAGGACTCGTCCTGCCTCCATTGAGTGGCCTCTCATATCTGCATGTTGTCCATTGATCCTAGGCCCGTCGAACCATTGTGTGTGCCTAATGGTCTCATTTTGTTGATCGCGGTGGAAGAAAAGGATTGGAGTACTAAAATATGACACGGACAAACAGCGATCATAATCATTTATAGCAAGGACATGACGCCGCTGTTGTAGCGTTGTAGAAGAGACAGAGAGGCACGCTGTAGCCCCCCCCCCCCCAACCCCCCCTACACTTATCATCAGTTCTTTGTGTCGGTTTAGGTCGTTATCATTCATTTGTCTGTGTGGGGGCGTGCACTCACCATGCGTGAGCTCTTTTTATGTGGTGCCACACTCGCTCTGTGTCTCACTTTATGGAATGCTCACTACCTTCCAGCTCCCCCCCACCCCCCCCCACCCCCTTCCCGGCAAACCGCCCGCGTGCGCCTCACCATTGCGGGGACGGTGGGGCCCGTGTAACGGCCGTGGGAACTGGGACTGCATTAAACGGCCATTATCCTGCGCCGATCAGGCAGGCGGGCTCAGACCTCGCGGCCTGCCTGCGCGCCCCGCTTTTAACGACCCCCTCTCCCCGCCGTCGCCGTCGCAGAGGCCTCAAATAAAGATGTATCCCCTCGCCAAAGATTAGACTCTTAATGGAACACGAGGTGGGTGGGTGGGGGCGTCTCTAATCCGTGCGTTCAATCAGGTTAAATCATCGGCACGGTTCGGGAAGGATCCCGAGACCGTTCTCTGGAGAATTCTAAAGGTGAACACGTTCGAGGCTTCTTTCCCCCTCCCCTGCGCGCTGGGGGCATTAGCCTAGGGTTCCAGACCACTTTGAATGGCCATAGCCATTGAAAAAACAATTGTCTGTCGAGTAACTATTGGCCCATGGTCAATGGAGCGGAACAAAGGGGAATAGCTCTGCATATCCATCAGAGACAGCTGAGCTGCCAAATGGCGGCCAGTGTCAAGTGCTGCGCGTTCCTCTGAAAGGGTCTCCGAGCCTTTGATGTTTTAATGCTCGCTCTTCATTGGTTTCTTCTTCTTATCTTTTTCTCTCTCTTTTTTTTTAGAGCATAGTTCAACCTCGAGAGAAACTCTTTATGTTCTCTTGAGTGACACCTTCTTAGGTTTTCCTCCGTCTTTAGTGCTGTTCTCCCTGACCCGCGTGCTATAACAAATATCACTATGCCCCACGTTTAGACGTTTAGACCTCCTGCTTGACAACATAGGCCTCAATTCAATTAGACTGTGTGTTCAATCTAATCATTTTCACCTTTTCCCGGAGCGAGTCTTCGAGACGGATTAACCACCTCCCCCCTCCCTGGATTTGAGCTGCACACAAGGTCACTTGACTGCAGCTGCAGCCGGGCTCGCTCCAACGTGCCCCTGAGTGGACACGCCGCGCCATATGCTGAACCACTGAAGCGCGGGGCCTAGCGTGTAGCCTGACAGGCAGGAAGTTAGCACAGTGGAGCGTCCTCCTCAAAGGGCTGCTCTGAGCGGCCACGGCCAGCCGGCTGCTGTCAGAGAGGAGGACTCACCTGGCCAGCCGAGGGAACTAGCTGTTTTCATAGTAGGCCCCCCACTGACTCCCAACTCCCAATACCCCCCCCCCCCCCCCGCTCTTTCTCGGAAAACACAAACACACTCCACACCTCCTTCCCTCACTCCATAGCTCTCCGGTAACCCCCCCTGTATAGTGCCTCCTTTATCTCCTCTCTCCGGGGGAGGAGTTGGGGGGGGGGGGGGGGGGGCGGGGGGGGGTTGTGTTGGTTTGTGGCCATGTCCCATAGCCGGCCCACAACCAGGCCACCCCATCCCAGTGGCTGCCCGCCCGCCCCCCCCCCCTGGGT
>JAVQJS010145215.1:0-10283 GCA_036024795.1 Galaxias rostratus | reverse complement strand
GTTTGGCCTGGGGGTGGGTGGGGGGGGGGGGGGGGGCGTCGGCGGCCCCCCCTCGGGGCTGCATGTGTGGCTAAAGATGAATGTTAATGTATGCTGTATGTTAGTTTGAAAATGAATGTGAAGTGTATGTCTGGTATGTGTGTGTGTAGTTTGTTACTGTTGTTTTACTCCTATTTCGGCACGCAGCATTGAGTGATGGTGTTTTTTTTCCTCTGGATTAGACTGTGCCTCTGTAAATATTCACTGACTGCAGGAAGGCCACTTTCACTGCTTGGGGAACAAACAGATTGAAGAGATCAAGACTGTCAAACACTCTGTATGGCCACAGTCTTTTTCGCTCTCTGGTGGAATGAGGTGAAAAACCCCACCATTCTCTCGGGCTCTGCCTGCTTCTCCAGGAAATCAATAGAGATGATGACAGGATATATTACGGAAAAGATGCCTTCAATCAATCAAAAAAGGCCATTGAGCCCAAATGTCACCAAATTGAGGAAGATTTATTTAATCTAGAAAATGGCTTGTTGCAATCATCTTAAAAAAGCCATCTCAACGCCACATATTTTAGAATTTGATTGAGCATGCTTTCTTCTTTATTTGAATAATCTATGGGGTGCACAGTTGTTGCAAAATGGGTGTTTTACTTTCTCAGCATGCATGTTGGGTGGGGGGTGGGTTGGGGGCATGAATGGGTTACTAATGGATGGAGGGGCTGACTCAGGAGCCCCCAAGCCACTTCAATTCTTCAGGCCTATAATGACACGCACTGATGGCTTGAATAATTGTTCTAAATTGTGTGTTTAGCCATCTTAATCTGTCCTGGAAATATGTAAACAGGCCACTGGGGTAAACTCAATCACTCTGACAATATCTCCTCAACTCATACTTTACAATCAACCATCAGTGAAAAATATGTGATGTGTATGTACTTTTACGAATCAAACCAGGGAGCCCAAACCTTAAAAAATATATATGTATTTAAAGTTCTGGCAACATTGTTTTAGCTGTAAATGCCTTGATGCTATTGGTTTGTACTCGATGATAAACAAAGAAAAACCCATCACACCTTAATAAATTACCTCTGAGCTGCACAGTGGGTCTGTTGTGCTAAAGGATTTGTTCGAATATGTCAGGCTACTGGCGTAGTTCCTAGTTAGAGTAATTTGCATGTTTATTAGGATTTTTTAATGGTAGCAGACAGCGTACATTAAATATTTATCAAATCTACCTAAAACTAATTTCTTGCTTGTCTTTCATCTTATCTTCTTTGATGTAAACTAACTGTCTTTGCTGAGGCTTATTCCATAAATGCGTCTAGCATCATGCTTTCAACTGTTCTGCTTTATCACATCAAATCCAATGTGAGTGTATACAGAGAGAAAGTCTTCATCTACTATCATTAAGGTACAATAACTCACGTTTAGCAAGGACTAAAACATTAAAGACTTTAAGGACTTTCTGTTGATCCACAAAGAGGGCAACAATAACTCATCTGTATGACATGATCAACCATTCAAATTCTAGTAGTAGGAATAACTTGTGAGGTGTAATTTTGTCTATACGGGGCTTGATTTCACCAAAGTTCAATCAAATGCTCGGCCCAGTTAGCCGGAGCCAAACTACGCAGCTGCTTATTTATTAAACTGTGCTGGCTCACAATCGACTGTAAATCGACCATGGGAGCACAATTCTAAATGTCTGTTTGCTGAGTTGAAACACCTGTCTACCTTCTGTCTGCATTACTCAATCAAGTCTGTTGAGGTGAGTCCTGTAGAGGTGTGTGTGTGATTTGCATACCAAACCCACATTACATAACAGCATTGCGATCTTATGACCTGTAAAAAGTAAAAAAATAAAGAAAGAATACACATCACATGTTGTTAGATACTCTTCACCACTTACATCTCTGCATACTTATCAGTTAGTTATTTTGGGTATCTTGTCACTTCTACATTCACATTAGGTAAAAAGTAGGTCTTCTCCGGAGTTGCTAAGCATCCAACAAGTCTCTCAAGAATATTTTATTTCTACAAACCGCGTCACTGATTTCACACTTCTAATAATAAGTTCAACTTGTTAGATTTTTTACAGACAAAGTAGATGCAGATTTTATCCAGGTTGGAAGTTATCTAGATTTATAATTATAGTCTTTTATTGGATTTTTACAGTAGGTGTTGCATCATTAGGTCACACAGGGAGATACGTATGTATACGTATGTGCCTTGGGAAGAGTTACACAGTATAAGTCTTGCGATGCCAGACCAATCTCTACACTTTCTATACAGTTTAGAAAAGCAAGGTTACAGTTTCACAAGCATAGTATAAAAATAAGATTAAACATAATTTCTTGACGTCAGCCCCAAGGTGTATTGGAATTTTAATAGAGGTGTAGGTGTTCACCTAAGGAACATTCAATGAAATTGTTGGATGTTGAACATGAAAAGATATCGAATTTAAATTGTGTTAATGTTGCAACAATTATAGATTTTGTATTGCTTTTCTAAGCTAACAAACATAATCAGCGTGGTAGTGTTAGGTATCAAAATGTTCACTTTGACATTGTGTAAACTTTGCAGATTGGCAATGTAGAACATAGTCCAAGCCTACATGTATACATTGAAATAAAATTGTTTTGGCAAATCAAGCTGACAACCGTTTTCTCAAGGTGAAATAATTTACGCCTATGAAGACTGGCCCGTGGCCAATCAGGTGACCTCCACAAACTTTGGACCCCAAAAACCTTCTTTCGATATAGCCAATAAATATGGTCGCAACCAAGAAAGATGGTTTTCAAGATCAGCATGCCACCTGGGATGCAGCCCTATGTTACACGGATTGATATAATTGCACCCCACCCATTTCCTTGACCACGCGTCTGCTATCAACTCCCAACTAAGGATTAGAGCTTTTTCCTCACGGCAGGCTGGAAAACTCATTGAACACTTTAGAGCGTCAGAGCTGAAGAAGACTTTTTATTCAAATCACGTATTAATGTTAATTAATGAATTAATTGATAAAAATGATAACAATTAATTTACACACAAGAAGTAGTAAGTCATTCACCCTACATTTTACAAAAAAAATATTATTTTCAGCCTAAAAACCTAAATAGCTCTTTATGGTTTCTGTCTTTCAAACATGCAGAGCCTGATTCAACTTAAAAAACAATGTGACTCTAAGTCAGCAATACATGTGGGACAAACTTTCCAAATTTGGTGGTGGGCTTTATACTATAGGTAGATAAAAATGTATTTATTTGAACAAAATGTTACACTGTATGGCAAAAGACAACAAAAATATGTATTCAGTTCATAGTCACAGAAGAAGTACTAGCAAGGACCCAGTGGGGATTTTAGAACTACGATCAGGCACAAACCGTCTGTCACTGGAGCATCATTGGACTTCAAAAAAGCTTTTAAAGTGCTATTCACTGACTGAGGAGCACACAGAGCACCTGTACTCACCATGTGTTCTGCTGGATTAGTGCTCACAGTGGGTGAAAACTCAAGACCCCAGTGTCCCTTCACTCAGACTGTCTACAACATGCTACCTTTTATTTAGCTGACTGGCCTCACTAGGTTCCATTTGGCTTTGAGTACCCTCTAGCTCACCTGAAACTTGCAACAAAATTGTAGAAAATTGTGACAGGGTTTTTTATGATGGCAGGCAACATCTAAGACCTCCTTGTACCCTGCATTTAAAGACCAAAAGAAGCCAGCATCTCTTGGGGCACCTACTCTAAGTAATGACCATCAGACGTCAGAGGCACATGAAAGCACAGTCGTCGGAGGGTAGAGGTTGAGGAAGGGCTGAGTCATTGCACCTCTTGCACAGGGCTCAGGGTCCTATGCTCGCAAAGCCAGCATCTTAGGATGCCTTGTTTTCATGCCTTACAATGCCAGCGGTCCTTCCTGGGCACAAGACCGCAATGGTGCAGACCTGTATTACATAGATAGTGGTAGCAACTCCAGCCTCCATTTTGCAGACTTCATATGCATTATTTGAAACTAAAAGATGATGCCAGGCAAGTTTTGTGATGCCTCAATTTGTAATTGAGACAACAAAATCATGTTTCAAATGCAGACACAACCACAAACATTCTTTGTGAAAAATTTGCCTATTCTACTTGTTTACGAACTGTACAATGGCTTTTAACCATTGTATATAAGACCCCTATCTATGTGTATTGTCCAATAATTAAGGGATGGAGGCTGGAAAACCTGTCTAACCAGTTTTACTCATTTGGTTCATTCTGTCACCCTAGATACCCCCTTCTGACATTGCTTCCTTCAACTATTCTTAACACATGCAATGTTGACCTTTCACAGAGCATACACACTAAAATGCAGATGTTATTGGCCTGTTATAAAATGTAGATAGACCCCTCTAGCACTACTCAGAGACTATTAAATCATTCAGTCAATAGTCTTAAAAAAGGCTAACAGACTCTTTGCTTCCACAGATTACTTTTAAAAGCTCTAGATCCCCTTTGTAACATACCCATGTTAGGGTTAACCTTTGCCTTTTCCTTAACTTGCCAACAAAACCTAAATTTTTACACAAACATTTTACTTTTACAAAAATATCTATACCTAAAGACATGTAATATAGTGTCTATGGATTATGCATCTTTTCATCTGTGAATTCCAACATAAAGTACCATTTGATGTTCTTTTCTTGTTGTCTTCTTTATTATAAGCAAGAAAAGCATTTATTGCAACACGCAGGAAAATGTTATTTTCAACCAATTGATTGCTATAATAGAATGTCTCATACAAACATCTCATATGTTTCATGAAAGGGACTTAATAATGTGAGAGTTGCTCATCTGTAACGTCAAAGTCCCCAACAGTCCCTAAGTCATCTTTCTGGAGTGAATCATGAGGCAACACTTTCACTTCTCAGTTGTCCCTATCCTCCTCTCACACTTTCCCATGTGATTTACATCTTCTCCACTCATGCTCTCTTGCCCAAGGGTTCCCCTGGTAATGCAGGGTGCTTCAAGCACTTCTCTGAATAAAAATCCCCCTACCATCCTCAGATAAACCTACAAGACATTTCTCCCAGGATGACATGGATGCATTGTTGGAAGGAAGAGAAAGTTAGATTGAAATCAATCATCCTTCAAAAATCCTGCCTTAAAATGCATGTTCATCCACTACACTGGCTATCCATATTGTCTATTTATATCAAACCCCCTAACTGCATTAATTTATAGAAGTTGAGGTTTTAAAAACATTTCTGTCCATCCTCTCACAACACATTAATTCTCTTGGAATGAAATGCAATAGCATATTCATTGGTCTTTATGGAAAGATAAGTGGTTCAGAAGAATGAATCACATCCACTTAAAAATACTTTTAAAGCTGTGAAAAGCAACAGTGCTCTGTTTTGTGTAGATCTTGTTTACATGCTTTCTTTGTATTGGAGTAGCCTGGATGGCAGTAGATATCTGTGAGCTGCATCCCTTTTATGCCATCTCCAAAGTTTCTCCTCCTTTCTGGCATTGAGTCACCCCCAAAGTACCTTGAGACGGGGAGTAAACAGGCCTGCCCATGTTCATCAAGGTAATCTTGTTTGCTCTGGGAGCAATGTCTATAGAGGACTGCTCATTGCCACAGGCATAAAGGGGTACCTTGGAAACATTGTGATCACTGCCTTCATGTCTAGGAGACGGGACGGAGCAGGCTTGTAGCCGGGCCTGTATACACAAAGGAGAACACTTTGTGGTGCCACTGTGGATCAAGGATATCCACAAGCATTATGGAGGGGTACAAATGGACTTCTTGTGGAATGGAACATTTTATAGGACCTTTTGGTGGATAGATCTTTGCAAACATTTTAAGAAAAAAAATACTCTAAAGCTTTGAAGGGGTAAATTGAAAAATAGCTTTAGAAACTAACGTGTAACATGTTTCACATCCAGTTCAACATAGCATATGCCCACCAGCTACACCTATCTACAGTTTAACACTGCATGTATTATACTTACACGTTTTAAAAAATCTGACTTAAAAAATCCCTAAACCTTTTTACCTGCATTTTTGGGTTGAAAATAGATTGCATGGTCTCATAATTACTCTCCCGGCGAGTACCCTTCAGCAAGCAGAAGAAACGGATTGCAAATGTGTCACAACAGGATAACTAATCCACAAGCCTTCCAGCCGCTACACAGATTGCCTTTTAACCAGGTTTGGCATGTCTCCACCTAAGACTTATGATCTAGGCATTTCAGCACAACGACAGGGCATCAGAGAAATGAAGTGAATTTTCTTCAGAAAATGGTAAAGAAAAAGGATGAAAGAAGGATTCAGGCACAACTCACAACACTGAGAGGCATCATGCTGTTTTCATTTCTTATCCCTTTCACTGTTTGATGTTCACCTCTGAAACTCCAAGCATTTATATATCACTGTACTCAACCTAGACTGGGTACAAGCTAGAGTGAAAGTGTTCTTTGGACATAGCACAATGCTTGTGGCTAACCCCTCTTACTAAGCACGCTATTTTTTTTGCATTGAAAATTGAAGAGCCTCGCTGTAGAACAGTGCAATGTCTTGTACTGAGGACTGGCAACATTACAATTTCAAGGATATAAATTCGATTCGATTTCGATCCAGAGGACAAAGTGATTCTGCATGTGAAAATATTTTAAAATGTAAAAAGCAAGGCTGGTCGACGATTTCCATTACAAGGTTGTGCATGACATGCATTACAACACATGATGCTCCATTATGCTTGCTTGTTTGGTACAGAGGTGGTCAGGGTGCTTGCTTGCATGAATGGAAGCCAATAAGGAAAGTTATAAAGCTATTGTGGAATAGCATTTGCATTGTCAAGTTTACATTTTAACTTAAATAAAGTCCCTTGTGGGCTTCCATATGCATATGCCTGTGGGTGAAGGGTTTATTGGGGCAGATGGTTAGCCTGATGGACCCTCTGACCTTTTCACAAGCACAGAAAAGTATATCTAAGATGCGTGCTGGGTAACAGTTGCTCATAAGCACTGTGGGTCTATTTCTTTTATGCTAGAAAAAGGCAGGTTCGTTCTGTTTTAGGAATGGGATGGGAGTACAAATGGGAGGAGCCACATTTGCTTCTGCGATTTTTCTTTAACCGACAGAGTGAGAAAACTGTCTGCTCAAGCTTTGTGGCTATCAGACTAAAATATAATGTTGAAACAATGTTGGGAAGAAATATATCTTAAAACACAATAAGTAAATTGTTGCATGAGGTAAATGAAATAAATAACACGTTATAAAAGGAAAATCCCAAACCTTAAACTGTACTTATCACTAACCATATCAGCTACAATTGCAAGTCTAAATTATGCATCTTGAAATTACTAGCAAGTAACCTGTAACCCTAGGCTCCACAACATTACAACATCCATCTACAACTGTGTGTCTGGAAACTAGGGTTATGCCATTTCAAGAACCATCTCGCCTCACTCCCTGTTTCCTAGATCTTTAGAACTCATTTATAGAAGGGTCACAAAAACATCACTGGAGAGACAACTCCAGTGAAGAAAGGGCAGTGAAGAAACTTTGAATGCGATGCAACTCTTCTTTGAACGAACAGGCTAGAATTTTCAAGGCTATACGGTTCCACAGCTCCCTCTCTCAGCGTGGATTACCATGGTAACATCTCTTCTGTCAAGAACTTGCAGACCCTTACCACAGTTTTTTTTAAACTTAACATCTAGATGCCCTGTTTTACCAGTCTGTTCGTTGTACAAGTCCAGGTATAAATAGAAGTATATTGACGTAGTTGGTTGTACACATGTCATCGTTTCCTCTCCCACTGGAACTAGAAGGGGTTGAATCATGACTGGAACCAAAGCTATGCCCTTTCCAGAGACTTAGTCAACACAGGGAAATTAGATGGACCATATTATTCCGACCACCATGTCCGACCACAATTTCTTTAAATTGTTGGTGCGAAAAGAAAATAACCGGTAATCTATTTGAGAAAAATACAGATCCGCCTACCGGAGGAACATTTACCTCCTACTACTTCTATTGTCTGGTTAATGGGCTGATGGAGCCACTCTCACATCATGTGCAGGGAACCAGATAGAGATAGAGTGTGTCAGGAAAAAAACATAGAAAACTGAATATATTTAACAAACAGGCATTCATACAGGCAAATAAGAATGTGATGATTTAATTCCTAATGCAGAGTGAATTGGAGAGTAATGGAGTAGCAATAATGGGGGAAACAAAAAGTCTGTCCTCTGAAGCATCCTGAAAGGACTTGTGCAGATG
Source organism: Galaxias rostratus (assembly GCA_036024795.1). NCBI lineage: Eukaryota > Metazoa > Chordata > Actinopteri > Galaxiiformes > Galaxiidae > Galaxias > Galaxias rostratus. The sequence goes on along the minus strand of JAVQJS010145215.1, from coordinate 2,019 downwards.
GCCGCCAACTGTCACAAAGGCAAACACCAATCTCAATGCAGTATATTGTTTAGGTATCATAACAACAGTCCCCATTGTACTCATGTCATTGGCAATGTGCACACATTGTGCCGAGCAGTTCATGCTGTGGTGATGCGTCGTTGACGACTCAACAAAAATAGTGATGTGACTTCCTGTCACAGCAACTGGCGCCATGCACATGTAATCAGTCTCGCAATGTATACAATCGGCTTTCCGAAGACAAATCAATGTGAATAAGCAACATAAGAGTTCAAACCCCGTCACACAGAAAAACACTATATGGCAAGGTTGTGTTTGCGTGTTGCAATCCAGCAATGGGCAAGAAGAATGTAAAAAAATTGGATTTGTTTATGAGCACTTGCACACACACACACACACACACACACACACACACACACACACACACACAGCCTGTGCACAAGTGCTGTACTTTTCATGTTCCACATTTTAGGATTGTGATCGATAGCTTGCCATCCAAGGCTGACCTGCAATGAACTATTTGTATATGTTTGTTTGAGTGAAATGCATAAATGCATGCAAAATGAAGAATGACATTTGCATATCTCTGAAGATCTCCATCCAAAACTGCTGTAGGCTCTTTATTCAATCTCTCACATACAGTATCAATAGCACTCACACATGCCTACATGATATACTGTATACATGGCATAGTAGTAGAATTCAGAATTCAATAGTCATGAATAGTTTGCATGTTGTGGCGTGCTGTACTGCACCCTGCCATCTGAGTAATTGGAGAGGTTACCTTGCCCTGCACCTCCTCCATCAACCCCATGCTGCAGTGCCTCCCACACCCCAACAGCAGGCAGCATCTGTAGAGAAGAGATCCCCAGCTGCTCCCTGCCCTGGTTCTCCAGCACATGGCTGGCTTCCATGGGGCTCCTAATGAACACCAATAGGCTGTGAAAGCGCTCCATCGATAATGAATGTCTGCCAGCCCAGCACTCATGCACGCAGATTACTTTGCTTATAGAAAAATCAACTGGGGGAATGACACGTGTTTCCTTAAGGGTGGCTACGCTATGGATACCGAGTTAAATGGAGAGCGTGCTAATTGATTGCTTAGAAATTGGAAACGTAAATTGGGCATTTGGCCTTTGTTTTGTGCACCAGTGACCCTGTAACAAATGGCCGATGGCTCCAACCCGCAGCACAGCAATCGCAAACATGGCAATAAACTCAGTCTGACATGTGTCCCCTTGTCTCTCTCCTTCTTTCTCCCCAGCAGATCTGAGTGACAGTTGTGTGTCTGACGTCTGAGGAAGAAGCCTCCGTAACAATTTTTTCTGCAGCAGGCACTGTTAAGCGAAAGGTTAGTCTCCGTTTCTTGTCCCCACAGAGCCAAAGAAACAGTCACCCCTTTATATTAGAAATGTCACAGGTCCAAAAGGTACTATGCCGTTCAATGCCGGGGACCCAAAAGAGCTCCGCTTCCGTTGACTGGACAACCTTGTGGGCATCATGTCTCCACCAAATGCCAGTAGCCAAAGGAAACCTTTAATCATGACGAAATACCAAAAGGACTAAAGAGTAATTCAGAAAAGTGTGTTGCTCGTTTCAGAGACAATTGCTGTTTTTTTTTATGTAAATAAGCAATTTATAATCTATTGGATTCCCTTGTCTGTTTGACAAGTATTGCTTTTTCCTCTAAACATTTTTGATTTGCCTATTCAAAATTATTTTACTAATCTACATTATACAGCGCACAAAATGCTGTATTGATAAGCATACCATTGGTCAAGATCTCAAAAGAAAACAAATCAAGATCAATTATAGCTAGGAATTCCAGGCCATTTAATGAATTGCATCCGGTGCTTATTTCAAATGCTCCCTGTGGGAATTATTATTGGACTGCTTCATGCAAACACAACCTTGAAATCTATATCTTTGTGTGTGTGTGTGTGTGTGTGTGTGTGTGTGTGTGTGTGTGTGTGTGTGTGTGTGTGTGTGTGTGTGTGTGTGTGTGTGTGTGTGTGTGTG
>JAVQJS010145206.1:0-23899 GCA_036024795.1 Galaxias rostratus | reverse complement strand
CACCCCCACACACCCCCCCCACACCCATCCACCACCCCCCCCCCCCACACACACACACAAACACACACACACACACCAGAGAGGCATGCACCTGGTTGCTACGTTATTAGGACTGTGTTTGTTGGGATTATGTCCCAGACTTTGGAGCACATATAATTTCTGCAGCGAATTTGGAATAATTGCGTTCCCATTTGACCTTCCGGGCAGTAAAATTCATATAGTGTCCCTTTCCTTTATGGTCAGGCGGTCCTCCCGTTTATTACTCTGACTTGTGATAGGGAATGCAATGTATTTTCAATAGAGTGCCACACTGCCTTTCTATCTCTCGTCCAAAACAATATTAAAGACAAATCCTTCTTTTATGTCTGCAATATTTCAGCGGATATTGCCCTATGGTTTTTCCAGCTCCATTTAAAAGCCTTTGCTAAAAGTCTATTGCTACTTTTATTACACATTTAGATTAGCAAGTGGGTTATTTAATGGACAATTAAGTTTAATAAGAATATGTTTCTGTATCTTCGTATATGGCAGTTTATTAAACGTACTCTAAGCTATATATGTTTGTATTTTTTGCAGGCAATTAAATGATGGTTGAACATACTGTACAACATCTAAAGTGTCCAGTTCGCCAAATCAGTTCCTCGCAGTCTCTTTCTGTTTTATAGGAAATAGTAAAAGCTTTGCTAACATAAGCGATGTCTGTAACGCTATATGACTGTAAAGTGTCCCCCCTAAAGTTGAGTCTAGTATATTTAAATTGGTACCTGTCAAATCGGTTGTATCGTTTACATTTTGAATTGAGCATTGTTCCTAGACTGAGTGATTGACTGCGCTGTCACGGTTGTCATTGGTTGGATGATGACAGTTGAAATTTATCACCAAATGTTTGGATTGGCTCCCTTCCACCTGTCTCTATAGGGAACCTGGGTTAAAAATGCCTTCCTGATTTCTTTTTGGCTATGTAGCATGTGAGTGATTTTTTTTTTTACTACAATGGTGACAACATACAATGTAATTAGAGAACATTTTGGTGTTGTTCTAGCATTTTTAAATTGCTCCATATGATACCATTATCATGCATTATCATAATTATAAACTGCGTTGGGTTGATATGTCAATGAGACTGTATGTACTTCAAGTAGTAATTTATACTACACAATGTGCTGTATATGTAACTTAAATATAGATCTGTGCGTTACATTTTCCGAAATCTCTCCTCCGTCTCCATGGCAGCAGACTGCATTAATATGAATCTCAGCTTTAAAGGTCATTGTGAAACCTGAAAGGTTTCTTCGCAATTACCCCAGTGAACAAACATCTTTGAATGGTGGCGCACTGTATGTCCAGCAGCACCCTACTTTTTTTAAATTAGCCAAAGTAATATGGTGTTCTGCCGATCAGAAACCAAAGTCTGTGGGAAGAATTCCTCACTTTCAAAATATGGAACTAGAATAGGTTTATACTAATGTCACAGTCCTTTTGAAAAGCTACAAATGAAAATGTAAGATGGCATATTAAGAAAATACAACAGTCATTTGTCTATTTAGCAGCGTTTACTTTACATGGCACCTTCCCATAGGGCTGGCCTCTTCATTCCCCGAAGGAACAGGAAGCCCTGCTATCTGCTTCCTGTGAGACCTCTGATCTTGCGTCCCACAATGTACCTGGCCCTGGCCTGATAATGGAGGACTGGAGCTTCCCAAGGTGTGTCTGGTCGGGCACTGATAACGACCGGGGCAGGAGCGTCCGGAGGGAGATGAGCAGACGGCCATGTAGGGGCTGGAGGCAGATGGCAAGATGCTGAATACACACGCACGGTGTTCTCTGGGCAGTTCAGGTTCAACAGTCAACACACACGTCGGTAAATGGATAAAAAAAATGCAATGCACTGGAGCAAGTGCGTAGTAAATATTTTGTTTGTTTACAAATCGTTCCAATTTTTTTTTGCTGTTTAAATTATTCTAAATTCTATACCACGCATGGAATCAAACTGATGAGAAATGTATGTGATCAAAACTGTGTTGTATTGTATTTGATAATTTGAGTGGTAAACGTAGATTGATCGCCATGGCTTTTGGGGACAGGCAAGTTCAGAGAGGCCCAGAGTCTTATCAAATGGCTCGACATTTCCGTATCTGTCACAGAAACTCCATCAAAGCCCTCCTCCCCAGCCTTTGATTGGGATCTTTTCTATCAAGCCGTAGCCTCCGACCCTTGTGGGAGTGATTATTGTTGATGCTATTTTGTCATCGATTAACTTTCCACTCGCTGTCGATCAATGACCTCTTATTTCATGTCAGCATAGCGAGTAAGATATCACCGCAAACCCTTGTAGACGTCACCTGTCGTCTTAGAATCGTGGCACAAATGGAACTGTCACATCCTCAAAATACTGCCACCATTTTCTTTGATGGAACTGTGCCGCTGTGTACTTTGTGGCTCCGGTAATCAGGGACTCTGGTGACACAGTTTAGTCAAGTTAATGTACACAGCGCCTGTTACGGGAAGAGCCGTCTTAAGGGCTGAAGAGCTTTTCTTCACAAACGATTTTTTACTCCTTTTCAGAACGGCCTTTTTCCTGACTTGGAAGTTCTCTTTTTCTGAAAGCATGCGCCATGTATACAGTGTGGTCCAACAAATATTGCTTACACTGGAAACTATTAGATGGTAGGGTTGAATCAGAAAAGAAACCAATGACAGAAATAAGACGTGAATATCAAGCATTTATATCATATGGCGAGGTATTTCAGCATAGCGGCAATCTATATTAGCTCTTGTGTATGCAGCTCTCCACATATGCCATACATTCAGAAGGCTGCCACACATTTCCAACACCATGAAATGGCATGAAATGTATGTAAATTTACAACCATATTGCGCACAATAAATTTGTATGGGCTGCCTTGCGTAAAACTGGATTTTCTGAAATGAGATTCATGGTCCCTTTATCAAAATCCCTCCACTGGCCAACCAATAGTGAAGTTTTCTATAAGCCTGGTGCGCTAAAACGACGCGGGGAAGATTAGAACGTGTGCCTCCTCATTCTTTCCTTTCCGCTACCTCTGTGTTCCTCCAGGAGCCAGGCAATTCATTTAGTGGCGATGGGAGATTCCTTTGGACAAATGCTGTTTAATTGCCAAATGGCTTCCATCGGGAGGTCCGCCGTAGTGGCGGAGAGAGCTCACCGGCTGAAGGGAAGGGAATCTGAACAGAATTCCAGTCATGTTCAAACGTGCTTCCGTTCCCACCAGACATTGTAACATTCTTTTGGTCGCCCTCTCTTCGGTTTGACAACGTTGTGTATCAATGTGAGTATGTGTCTGTATGGGTCTGTGTCCCTGTGTGGTGGTATGAGCGTGTGCTTGCCCGTGCCTGTGTGCACGACTTAAACAGCAGATGATCTGCACAAAAAAAACACATTCTACAATACAATTTACACATTTCTACTGTTTGCTTACCTTTTCCAACTCATTATGGCTCATAAATAAATTAACATGCTGAAGTTGCACAGCCTCCTGAAGTTTTCCTTGTTTTTGCCCGTGAGGCCTTTGTGCCAGTAGCTAAAAAAACACAGTGAAGCTCTGTTACACATAACCGTAATGCCTTTGCTCCCTGTACACTCTCCAATGCGTTTCCAATGCAAGCTGATGACCTCCCGGGGCTCGACAGTGCATTCTAATAATCCAATGGCCGCCGGCGCCACCACCAGCCTCTCCCTCCTTGCCCTATCACTCCACTTGGCAGTCTGCATGGCTCTCCGTCAAATCCATCCACTGACACCCAGCCAGTGGCGACGCAGTCCACATTAATGACTCTTTGACATTTGAGTGTCTCCCGCATCCCCCGGACCACCCATTAGTGCCCTTGGCGTCTGCGGGCGATGAATGCGGCGAGTGTGAATAAGGATGAGCTATGGCAGCTGGGGGTCCCATTGATGTGTCCGCCTCGGCCCCTCGCTGCTCGGGCTGGGATGGCCCGGCAGAAAGTCATGGGCATGACCTTGAGGGAAATGGCAGTAGAGGATGTAGAGGACGTGTGGACGCTTTGTGGAGAGGACGTTGGCAGGAGGTTTGTGTGATTAGGGGGTCAGACCAGCTCAATGCATCTCTTTGCTTTTTATATAAGCAGACTGGGGAGCTGTGTCCATTTCATATCCTGTACAGTCTTATCAAGACCAGAAATCTCTTTTCATTGAAGAAAATGCCATCTTTAAACCCTGCTCACCATAAACTGATGATGTACGCATGCTACAAAATAGGCTACAAGAGGCAAGCATACAGACAAGGATATAGTAGTGATATAGATGTATATCTTATGTTAATGTTGTCTTGTGGTTGACATTGTTAACATTATAGGATAGAAATTAACAACCAACAGATTTGAAATCATGTCTCAGAAACAAAAACAAAACTCAAAATGGTGCTTCAAAAACCAATAACAAATCTCTTGACAAACTTATCCAGACAAAGCCAAAGCAAATTTGTCAAACCAAAAAATCCTTCAACTGAACACTTTTTAAATCCAATTGCTGGACACAAGGCTGGACTGGTCAAACTTTTGGTGGATTGTGATAGGTTTAGTATTGGGTTAGCATGCTTTCAAGTTGAGCTTGACAGAGGTTGAAATGGGTCCTGGTAAACTGACCCAAAAGGTTGTGCGCTCTCAAGCAACGCCTTCTTCCATCAACCAGTTGAACAGTCTGCTATTTCACTGAGTTGAACACTTTTCTGCCGACTTTTCTGTGAATTTCTCCTCCACTACACTGACATTCTTCATTAATGCAGTGCTTAAGAAAGACACACAGTTTTCTGTTTGTGAAAATATACAGTAACGTATTAATGTTTACAATAGGAATGTAGGAATGCACTTTCAACTTAATAAAACAAACAAATACAATTAAAACAACAACAAATTAAAAAGTATGCTATGTTATGTTATGCTAGTTAATTTTGTACACCTCTAATATGTATAAAACCTGCTTCATCAAGGTATGTCATACCTTTAACAGCAAATGAAAAGAAGTGTATCGAGCTGCAGTTCCTGATGCCTTTCAATTTTTATGGTGTGTTTGCGTGTGTGCTGACTTCCAGCAACTCTATCTGGTGTCTCGGAGATAAACAAAGGTCAGCTCTCAAGGTACCTCGACTGGCACTGGCTGAGAGTGGGAGAGAGACTGTCAATGAACATAAAACAAGGCCTCTGTCAATCAAAACAACAGGAGACCCATTCCAAGAAGTAGAACATATGTGAGGTGTGATTAACTCGGGTGTGTGTGTGTGTGTGTGTGTGTGTGTGTGTGTGTGTGTGTGTGTGTGTTTGTGTGTGTGCGTCTGTGTGTGTGTATGAGTGTGTGTGTGCGTGTGTGTGTGTGTCAACATTGGTACTGGAAAATGTTACATGTGATACCAAAGTCAGTATAATTGGGGTGTCTTGAACATCAAAACATGAATAATGCTAAGACTTAATGGACATGTTATGCCAAATGTTAATGTTTAAAGAACGTAATTGTGTCAATGTGTCTGTGAATGTGTCAAAGATAATCACATGACAACTGAGTTGGGAATATCCACCTCTCCTGGCAAACGTCTTTTTAAGGTAAACTTTTCAGCTGTAACTGCTAGATGCTCAAGAACTTATAGAGAACCAGTGCAGTTTGTCGGTATGGACTCCATGGGTTTGCATTATGTAGATTACTTGCTTTAGGTATTAAATTGTGTCCAGAAACGTATATCGATTACATTTGATGCAGGACTGAAATTCATCAGTATTTGATTGTTTCCGTTCCACTATACTGTATGTTTTTACCTTACGATTTTTTTTTTTAGCTCAATTGCGTCATAATTTAAAGTTAAAGAAATCATTTCTGACAAAGTGTCTAATCTTTTTCAAATGCAATAGTAAACCATGTAGAACTATAGTACACTATGCATTGTAGTCAACCGTAAACCATTTGACATTCTGTGAAATTGCCCGGAGATATACATAAACCGTGTGACGTCAAGTAGCAAGCTGAGTGAAAGTCGCTCGTGACTGAGGCTGCGGGTTTTTAAAATGAACACGGGCAAGCCTGAGAGGTAGGCTATGGTGGTAGACCGGTCGGTGACGCTGCAGTCATTTCCATAAACTGGTCATCAATCTTTTTACAACTTTATGGTGTGAGCGTTGAATCGCAGAGTCTGATGGGGCACACAGCCTGACTATGTCTAATTTTAATTGGATCCGTGGTTTGCCCACTCCTCTGCAGTCAAATGGAGCCATTTACGCGGACTGGACTTAAGATTGTAACAAAGCGTAAAGCGCTCTAATTAGGAGGAACGCAAAGGACAAACCAAATAAAACATAACTGTATCATTCTGGCTGTATTTATCATGTGGAAAATATTGAACCAATTACATTTTAAATAATTGCCTAACGTGGTCCTGTTGCATACACGTTTCATATCACAGGCATCTTGGAGTGAGCGAGTCACTCATGGCGCAGCGCTGAAGGTAACTCAGTATCTACGGTGACCAGCAGGGTAATTGTGGTGTGCCAGGGAGAAAAATGCCTTTCCCCGAGGTATGCGAGGCTAGGCAGTAAAGATTTGAAGTTCAGTGTGCGCTAGCCAGCGTTCTACGTTCGACTAGACAAGAGCTTTTACATGGATTGTGTCTGTTTTATATTTCGGAATTCAAGTCTTCTGAGTGCCCAAAGGGAAATATTGCCTGTAGGCTGAACATAGCTGTTTTGGATAAAAATGGATCTTTCATCGCGCCGCTTCTAAGGACTGCGCGCTCCGGGGAGTGTTTTGGACTTTCTTGCGGCGATGCAGCTCGTCCGACTAGCGTGGGCTCTAACTGGAGCGGGAATCTGCTTTTTCGTGATCGTCCTGATTCACTCTCACCTATTGAAAGAAGGTAAATCTTTTATTCGGACAAGGACTTGTCAGTACACCCTGTGAGTCCAAGAGCAATATGTGCCTATTTCAACAGGTCAAGTCAGTAAAAACTGTACTACCTATATTTTCCTAATTATTATATGTGTTTGTGTGGAATTGGGCCGAGAGTTCGTGAGTGCGAGAGAACAACGTAGCCCATTTATTTATAGAGCAAGGGAAATAAAAAGAGAGATGGATGCATATGGATAAGGAGGGAGAGAGAGAATCTGCGTTCTTGTGAGAGTCAGTGTATGTGTTGGTGGTATTCTGAGTAGGCTGGCTGTGAGGGGGCACACCGACTAGTCGTTTTTTAATTATTTAGTTGGATATGTATTAATAGACGTTACCACTGTTCCTTAAGGGGACGATAAAAAATACAGAAGGTTTTCTTGACTTTGATCTCCACATATTCAAATGATAAATACTAAAAACATCGATGTTTTGGTTATATAATTGTCTTTTGTAAAAGTCCCAGTGTCCAATTTAGATGCAGATATCAATATCAATCCCAGAATATTGCTCCATACTTAAAGTAAACTATGCAATATTCAAATGAATTGCAGCTATAGATTTTGCAAATTAATCAGCTTTTCATCTTTAACTTGGGAAATCTTTGTGGGTTAGGTGGTAAACAATACAGTGTTGTCCCTGGCTGAGTGGCCACTACTCAGTCGTGAAGGACATTGCAAAAGAGAAAACGGGCAATTCTCTCTCTCTCTCTCTCTCTCTCTCTCTCTCTCTCTCGCTCTCTCTTCTCTTCCTCCTAAGGTCCGCTAATCCCTCTTTTCTCCGGCCTCTCCCCATCTTAAAAGGCAATGTAAAAGACGGTTGAGAATGACCCATTGTGAGAGGTAATTGCTTTCACATGCCTGCCTTCCATTTTGGCAGCAAGATTAAGGGAGAGTGTATAACTTAGTATCCAGACAAGAGGCATTATTCAACAACTTTGCAAAGATGGTGGACATGTGGTATCTGTAAAGGTGTTCAAATGCTGTCCCTATTACAAACTGTTGGGGCCCTTTACATGACAAGACAAGCTGATTTAGAGGAGTACAGGAAAAACCTCATGTATGAAAGTGTTTGTTGTTTGTATTTTTGTATGTCAATTCAAAAGATTGAAACTCTGGCTCAGGGGATTCTTTTTATTTACACGACTACAAAACCTAATTATGACTGAAATAGCTTTATTTTTCCAGTTGACTAGCTTCTCCAACACCCACCCGTTGTATGGTCCAGGTTGGTAACATAGAGGACAGGGAGCCATTTTGACTGTTGGTTGAGAGTAGACTCGAGAAAGAACGACGAACAAGACAAACGAGTAGCTGAGACACAAGTAGACGCAGTACACAGTACGCTAGACTAGTGTCCATTCAAGCAGAAGAGCCAGCAACCCCTCTTACACACACACACACACACAAACACACGCGCACACACAGACACACACACACAAACACACGCGCACACACACACACACACACACACACACATACACACACACCTATACACACACACTGTGATCATGCACAATGCTATACTCCAATGAGAGTCCTCTACCAAAATTTTAAATGTCGACGAAAAGGGAAAGAGGTCTTATCAGCTGTGAGTGTGTGTGTGTGTGAGTGTGTGTGTGTTTGTGTGTGTGTGTGTGTGTGTGTGTGTGCGTGTATGCGTGCATGCGTGTGTGAATGCGTGTGCGTACGCATTTGTGTGTTTGTGAACGGGTGGTTTGGACTGCCATTTACCTTAAATTAAAACCAGTTTGGCTAAACCCTGGGCCAATCTAATATCTTGCCTAAGTTTGTCATGACTTACAGCATCACTTCGACATACAAGATTGGTTTAAACTAACAAAAGCATACCATAGCTCATTGAAAATCAGCCCTTCAAATGGCTTAGAAAACAAATAGGAAGTCTGTTGCTTCTGTGCTTCTCTGTGCAAACTCTTCATTTTATGAGCTATAATGATGACTCTTTGTTGAGCACTTTGGCAGTGCAGATATTGTTGTGTGTGGCAATCTGTCTGTCTTTCCAGCACTTCAACAAGGCCTCTTTACCCCAATCCAGCAGCCGAAGCGTCTGGTTGAGGACTGTATCAGAGTTTTTCTAGGGCTTTTAAATGACCCTCCATAATGGAGTCTACTGGCCTTGCTCTGAAACTGCCTCAGTAAGCTGTGATACACCTCCTGGTTGCAGAAACAAGTCGCTTACTTGGCATGTTTTTGTAGAGGAATTATTCAAATCCAATTATGCCGTTTCAGTGTTATTACTCAAAGAAAAAGGTTTGTCTTTTTCATTTTGTCTGTCACATTTTCTGTTCAGTCATCATGGCATTCCATTCAAGTCCAATGAAGTATTGTCATCGAGGAGTTTTCAAAATCAATTAGGCCTTCTTTGAAAATATCTGCTACATTACAGTCGAAGTAATGTGTCTTTAAGACAAGATACTTGATAAGCAAACTAAATAAAATATGAAACCAAAAATAAAATCCACTTATTTTAGACACTATCTGATATTTTAAGAATGTGTCTAGGCATCAAAGATTGCCTATGCTCCCAATCTTTTCACTTTAGCTCAAATGTGTAAATACTGTACATTGTTGTGTAGGTTGGTGACACTGTGCAATTTGAAATATGAAATACATGCTACTGCTCCTCCTCTGAAACTCAAGACATACGCTGTCAATTTAAAGAATACAGTATTTTAGCTCTTGCAGAGAAGTATGTAAAGATGGAAAGAAAAAATACCATAGAAATTGAAGAGGGTAAGGGAAATTTTGTTAATCGACTTGTGTAGATTCCAGCTTTTCTCTTCTGGTTTCCAAAGTGTGGCTAGAATGGCAAAAAGGCAATTGTTCATCGTGAATGATCAATGTCACAAGCCCACCTGTTCACTCAACTGTTCGAAGGGGAGGGGGTCGGGTTCTGGAGACGGTGCAACCGATCAATCTAGGGTGCAATGGCCAGAAACGTCTCAGCAGGGCAAGACGCATAAACGAACAAACAACGTGGGACTCAGCTAACCTTTGGTTGACATTTAAGACTGGAACACAGGCTAACTTAGTCAAAATACACAGCATTTGCAAATCTTGTAAGATCAGACTTACACTCTGCATGATTCAAGACATTAGTGATCCAAAATATTGGTTTCATTGTCAGTCAAGTCTTGTTGGCATAGTGCTGGAAGCTATATCAATCATTATTGTTTATTTAAACCAGCAGTAACATTAGTGTGGACTCACATTTGATGGTTTGGCCTCAGAGCATTGAAATCAACCACTACATCATTTTCATTTTGCTTATGCAATGTCGTAATTTCTTGGGGAAATGAAGACTGATTATTAATGCAAACTGTTTTACTTATTTCTTGGTCTAAAAAAAAAATTGGTTAAAAAGCCCTAAAAAAATCACACTCTGGTACCAAAAGTGGAAATTGTTTTTCAGAAATGCAAAGCTAATTAATTAATAATGATTAATAATATTTTTAAAAAGCAAGTACTCTTGGTAGATCATATAGCTAATAATTATTTATTCATGAAGCATTATTTCTGAAATTCCATAATGTTTAGTGTCTTTATTAAAGTTGGTTTAGTTACACTAGCAGGACACCTATTGAATAAGACTTAAAGTCCCGAGGGTAAATTCATATCTTAGAAAATCTGCCTTTAAGTTTTCCACACCTTATATTTTGAACAACACTCAAGAGGAGGAGAAATTTAATTTAGTTGTGTCCTATGAATCCTTTAAAAACTTTCGTTGAGTGAGTGATTTCACTAAATATCAGCTGTTAGCACAGGGTGCTGTCTGGATGTCTTTTGTTTTATTGTACATTTTTATTTCGTCGTGATTTTGTATGGTCGAAATGTGAAGTAGGTGGTCCTAAAGCAGAGGTTTGAATAAGAAATCATTGTAGGTTTCAGAACATAAAACCAACGGACTGGGATGTGTGCAGTCTATGCACAGTGTCAAATGGCTGATTCAAATAATAAGCGCTGGGGCACATTATGCAGCGTGATAATAGAGATATTAACCGTCACAAAAGGATCAACATTAAGTTCTAGATGTTGTCAAAAGCAATTTCAACCTAATCATTATTTCCCTGTCGACTTTCGTGCGAAACAAGGGGGCATTCATTTGCTGCATGCCTACGTGAAGCATTTCATGATTGTTATTCTTATTTTCAATTTAGAGTGAATTAAAAAAAGATGGCATTTAATGAATATACCACATCAAGGAATGTCACTTTCTTTTATCAGTTCATCCTTGAATAAATTGCATGCCAGTTGCAATTTTGCCCAGCCTACAATGCAATTGGAGGAATATTGCAATTTGGACTATGTAACAACGCAAAAGTAATATCAGCACCAAGGGCCTCACTCCTATCCAAGGGTAATTTAATTATTTCAGATCGTGATTGGGCTTCAAATGTGTTGGATGTGACATTGGTAAAGATTTCATTGTTTAAATTTGCTCTAATACTCTACTCCATGGTTCTTACCAACTGTGAAAAGAAAGTTACCGAAAGCCTGAGGCAAACCAAGCATTCATAAAATAGAAAAGAAAAACCGGACTCAACACTAAAAGTTCCATGGTGCCGGTCATAATTTTAACTTATAAGTGGTGCATCTGCTTTCCTTTTAATCGTAAAAAAGAAAGAAAAGAAAAAAGCACTTGGACATGGAAGAGAACATTCTTGCCAGTGATTGAAACATAGGCCATAATACTTGAGAACACAGTACCTAAAATAGATTAGAATAGGATAGATGCTATTCATCTATTTTGAGAAAGCATGTTGTGATGTATTGATAAAAAAAAGAAACATGTTGAAATGGTGCTGTTCTGGTTCACAAAAAATTAGAAGGTCAATAAAGCTAACACAAGGCAACTCAATATTTTCAGTCAAGACTTACATCTTCGTATAGTTAACAGCCCTGCCCTTGTAGATAGACGGCCAAACTCGCTGCCTATGCATGCATGCCCATAGTAATGGAAAACCTACACCCTTTGATGCTTAGGGAGACCGCAAAGGCAAATGTGTTTCAGTCCTCCACACACAACACAAACAAAAAGGAGGCTCTTCTTTTTAAGGATCTTTTGCTTTGTTTGTGTTGTGCACACCAACTCCTGGAATTTTCTCAACCAGGGAGGGTCTTTTGAAACGACAAAAAAATAAATAATAATTACATAACAACTTATCAATTTTATTACTGTGCACTTTGCCAGATGTAAAAACGAGGGATGGCAATGGAGGTAATGAGCAAAGAGAGTGGGGAGGGATCGGCAGATAGAGGGAATGCAACTGCCACTCTCCCCTGTTACCATGGGATACCTATTACCGAGTTATTTCTTTGGCCCTCCACCACATCTTACATCATCTACATGCTGACAGAATGCCAATTACTGCAAATAACTACCTTTCTCCTGGGCCTCAGCGGTTGCTGAAACATGTCTTTTTTTATTCTTGTGGCACTGTAATGCAACAGAATTGAAATAAAAGAAAAAACAGTCCCACTTGACAGGAACGCAGAAAGGGAAATGGAGATAGTGGTAAAGTAGTTGGACCCATCGGATTTTAGGGCAATTAACCTAGCTAGTTTGGAACAGTTAAAGTTATGTTTTAACTTTGTCTTGCTGGGGGTAGCAGATAGATGCATTTTCTAAAGTCATAGTCTGTGAAGTCTGTGTCTGTGTTCAAGGTCTTGGAAAATCAGTGGAATGGTGGTTTCCATCGTTTCCATGTTCGTTATCTTCTAATTAGATTGGCCCAGTAGTACAGTTTGAAGTGGACTCCCACTAACCGGGTTTATCACTTGTTTCACAACTGGAACCTATATCGTACCTAACGCTACTGTAGCACAAAGCAAATCCCACAGTGTAGCCCATGGAGCGCTCTCACTCCCTCCGGTCCACAACGGCTTGCTGTGTGCGTACAAGCATTTGTCTGCTCGCCGGACGGCTAAATCCGTGTGTTTATGACCGTTCACAGTGAGACGTGGCCCCTTACACTGTAGGTGCACACACACTAACACAAAGGTTCATTATGAGGAATACAAACAAACTTGTCAGGTTGTTATCCTTGTGACTGAATGTCAAATTCACAAGACGTGACATAACGCTCTAAAACAACACTCGCACAATCATATTTTGCACAGATTTGATAGATATTCATATTGCCGTAAAGCAATTATAAGCAACTTTTTTATTTTAATAAGTAATTAATACATGTCTTATTATTGCGGCCTTCTTAAAGTTTCAATATTTCACACACATTTTGTGTACCACCACAGTCCTCCGCTCAACTTGGACAAATTGCTTTATGCTACAAGGAGTGCATCACCAATATAGGAAGAGATGCCCTCACTTAGAGTATTGCCGTTGATCGTGCTAGCAATATGCTGTGACCACAAGCAGTCTTCATGTCTTCTTTGCCATAGTTACCAAAATCTTATCCTGAGGATAAAGTGCTTTTAGTAACTACAGTTTATGCGTTATATTGTTATTTTTTTGAAAGACTAGTTATTGTTCTAAAAACATTCTCTGTGGAAGGTTAGACAAGACACCCTGCATTTTAACCTATACCCAATCATGTAGAAGGTAGATGAAAAATTCCATTGCCCCAAGTGAAACAATTTAAAAAACCTGACCTCAAGAGTTACAGCTTGGACCTTTCATTCATCGAAAGATCCAGTGGAGTAGCTTTGGTTATCTTAGTGCGAGCAGGCTAAGCGGTGAGAGGAGGGAGGCAGCAAGGGGGAGGAGAAAGAGTTGATAACCCTTATCAGACGAGCTTTCATTTGCCGCCGAAGCAGCAAGAACACGGATGATGAGATGTATTAGCTCCTGCGTAGCCTGGGGACTGGAGGGGGGATCACAATTGAGAGGCACCAGTACTGATTGGACTGACCTCGAGTCATATCTTAATACAGACTGTCTCACAATTGACCATCTTGGTTAAGGCTGTGGCAAGACACATGGGCTTTTTGAGGAGTTTCTATTAGTAATATTATTCAACTGCTCAAATGGTTTGCACTAAAGGACACTGCTATCCTGTTGGAGTTTGGCTCTTGTCTATTTTGAGGCAAAAAGTATTGATTGAATGAGAATCAAAATCAGAATTCCTTTATTTGTCTCACTGTGGAGAAATTTACATTGTTGCAGCAAAAGAAGGTGGACAGTGCAGATAAAGGGTAAAATAAGCATAATATATAAAGTGACAAGCACATGTAATAAGATAACATCCAAAAAGTACACATCCATGGTAAATGTTCATAGACCCATATGAGACCAGGAATAAATATCTGGATAACGTCTATCCAAAGTGTGCAATGATTTTGCAAAAATATGGAGCTCCAGCAATTTGTTAACTTTTTCATTAAATCATACTTTTATGCATCATAGAGGAGGCAGAAATAATAAATAATATAGAGTGCAAAGAGTGCGGTACCTACACTTGGTGAATGTTTTCAAGGGTGTGTTATACCTGATCAAGACGGCAGTGTTTGCCCAGCGCTATGTTCTTCAACCCCCTCACAGTTATCATGACTCGTCTTTGCAACTAGCAAACTGCTTTTATCCCATGTCAATTTAAGCAACACATTTTTGCACTCTCACCTATGAGCGTGATTGCATCCCATTTCTCTCTGTGTTTTTGGACTTTGAAGGAGTCTCATTGATTTGAAAAAGCCTGAGAATGTATGGCCCATACAGATTATGTTCACTTGGAGTTGTTGATATTGGTCTTGGAGTTTTGTAGAGCCAAGCTTAGTGCTGGGGCAGACATTCGGTGTCAAAATCAATAGATAAACGGCTGGACAGAGCCCAATGATTTCTTAGGATTTGTGATTCAGACCAGCATATTGACACATTGCCTAGAAAGACAGTGGGCCTACATATTCATTGGACAAACAAAGTAACATCATACGTGTCTTAGAGCGCACCAAGCTAGCACGTCTTGTCACACTTTCCGTTGTGACTGTGGGCAGCATGCTCTTTTGGGATGTGAAACGTCTCTCGATCGCTGTTGTCTTTTGGCGGCAGAAGGGGCAGAGGACGTCTGCCAAAATGATTTGGCATGCGGGAAGACAACCAGCCATTTGTAGCCATAGTCTTCCCAGGCCTCTGAGTGCTTCACCACACCCATGCCCATTCCTTGTAATACTTTTTGTCTCCCCCACACTCCGTTAAAACACACAGGTTGATTTTCTAACGTGGTCAGCGGTGCTTTAAAGAGGCCCTATTATGATTTTTGTGATTTTCCCTAAAATGTTATATAGATTTTTGTGCATTTAAAGCCCATAGTCGATGAATAGAGCTACTTTCTCTCACAGAAAACACTGCTCCTGAACTGCCGGAAAGACCTTATTTGTTGTCCAGTGTTTGTTCCATAACTTCTACATCACACATTTGCATAATGCACATCTAGCTAACTATTTTGGCAACCCCTCAGACAGTACCATTCAGAACGCAGGCTGAGAAGTTTGGATAGTGGCTTTGCCATGTTGAGGAAATGCTGTTTTCGTCAGTTCAAAGGCAGATTCCTTTTGTTTGGTCAGTTGACCAATCAGAGCAGACTAGGCTTGTCAATGGGGGGTAGGGGGGGCTAAAAAGACAGGATCTACATACAATCATGCACCTCAAAATTAGCATAATAAGGCCCTTTTAAATTGAAGTTTTGAAGATGGCAGCTCACCAATGTAGATCGAGAAGTTTAGTGTACATTTTGAATCATGTCTCTGTTAGACATTTTGCATTCACATTCATATCCTACTTTCACCTTTTATGATTCACTGTGGCTGGTAAATGCTGGGACTGGACAATTACGGGAAGTGACACAGTTACACTAGAGTAAACACTTTGTTATGAATAGGATCAGAGAAGAAAAAAACTCTGGTTCTGCTGCTTTTCTGTTAAGGTAACATTTTACAAAGTACACCTCAAGGCTACCCTCTGTTGTTCCGCAGCAAAGAGGGCCTTTTATGCTGTCATTTCTCTGGTGAAAGGCTTTTCTTACATGACATTGTTGGGCCAAAAGCCTCTTTGAATGACATTGTTGTCAGTTTGAGCTCTGAAAACACAACGTCTTAACTGAAGCCGGCGGTGTTGTTGAACATTGCCTTCAGTTCCTAGTCGTCTTAGTTTTAGTTAATCAAGTCAAAGTTTTGACCATTTCAGTACTATGTGGTTTAGAGAAGGCTTAGTCTAATCATTTCTAAATGATTGGGTGAATTAGTGGCTGTTTGATACACTACATATTTAGGATTATTTCACCTTTGCCAAAGCAAATGGCATTCTCTTAGCAATCAGCCTTGGGACTAAGACACAAAAAACAAGAGCACAGCAGATCCCTTTAAATAGTCTATCGACTATAACTACAACTTTTTTGCAATGTTATATGTGTTTATACCACATCCTAAACCCAGTTAATCCACATACCTAAATCAGGAGGGTGAAGATACATAGAAGGTAGGAAAAAGAGGAGAGATGGACACCCAGAGACAGGTGTAATCAAGGAAAAGAGAGAGAAAGAGCGAGCGAGAGAGAGAGAGAGAGAGAGTGAGAGAGAGAGATAATGCCATAGACAGAAGAGAAGAAAGGATGTTTGAGCGAGAGAGAGAGAGAGAGAGAGAGAGAGAGATAATGCCATAGACAGAAGAGAAGAAAGGATGTTTGGATGGTTATCATACAGCTTAGCCAAGACGCTGTGATTGAATGGATGAACGCATGAATAAATGAATCCATGCAGGACGGAGAGAGGCAAGCGTTTAAAGCCCCAGGACTTGGGTCGTTGGCATTCACTTAGTGCAGTGACCACAGATGCCCTCTTGCATGCTGATGAACTCCTCATGAAAGGCTCCATGGAGTCCACCCACTCCAATACCAGGCCCCAACAATTATGGCCTATGCTCTAAAGGCAGACAAATGTGGGGCGCTTTACTTTAGACGAGAGGACTCCCCGGGGTTGCAGAAAAGAAAACAGTCATCCAAGGATAAGTTGGATTGTCTATAGGCTCTTGCAATCGATTGAGAGGGATTCATGGGGTTTATAATTGCAATGGCAGTAGCCTTGGCTGCTCCATCATAGGCTTTTACAAGAGTAACCTTGTTCCATTGATTGGAAACATTAAATGTGTAATTTTAAACTGCCTCTCCTAATCATAATTTTAATGTTCGTGAAGTTTTCCCTCTTATGTTGCATTCTTAGTATTCTTTACGCGCAGCAATCCCTCAAAGCTATTTGATTCCAGACGGAAGTGCTTATTCTGACAAACAAGTAAATTATAGATTGCTGACAGGGCATGTATTGTCAATACACATACTTTGTCAAGGGAGACCACTCGACTTTGCTTTGATTGTGTTTTTCTTTGCCCTGGAACGATGTTCTAAAAAACAATTACAGTTTGCATTCATGCTTTAGATGGGGAGATGTAAGGTGTAAAATGGAGGATAAACATTGCAGTGTGTTGTTGATCCTGCACATTGTTCTTAATGCACTGTAGTGAAAAGGCAGACATTGTTCTCTTCCAAATGGGGGTTGTGCATTAGTCAAGCAGGTAGCAGCACAATATGTTTATAGGCAGAGTAATTACAGCAAAGTTAAAAAAGGTAAAAAAAAAGAGAAAATCTAGCACACACAAACTAATGGGCCACCTTGGTGCAAATGGAAAATTAATTAATGTTCCTAATTAGGTACAAAAGCTTAATGTAGTCTCTCTCACAAACGTGATAAGGTGGCAAACATTGACCTTAAATGGAAGTTATTTTCCTAATGTGTCATAGCCGACTCTTCAGGGACTGGTTAGGGAAGGGACATTTAAATAACTTTTAGATCCTACTTGAAATATAAGCAATGGAAATGGTACAGCGATAGAGCGGAGAGAGTAAAATCACCTTTTGAAATCATCTAATCATCACAGTAGCGCACCATCTAGTCAGCCAGCTGAAAGAGATTGGATTGAAAGTACTTTCAACTTTTATGATGAGATCAGTTGCAACGGTGGGTCATCCGGAGAGCTTTCAAAATCTTATTTGGCAGCCTTGACAGAGGAGTTATAGTATTTCTCTCTAAATTCATGAATGTAGGCAAGAAGAAATGCTGCGTATGAACCGGTCTCAGATCAAGAACGGAGTTTAAACAAACGCTGTGGCTCAATAGGAAGTTCATCAGAGTTTGTTTCAGTTGTTCGTGGCATTGTGCTACGACTCAAGTGACAAGTCATGTACTTTGTGTTTCCAGTGCTTAGCTGTTTTGACAGGTGGGGATCTCTCATGTCTCCTTAGAAGGAAACCAGGTGTAGAACAAGAAGATGGAGTGTTAGTGAGAATGAGATAAGTGAACCATATCTTGTCATACTCTGTGAGCAATATTGCACACATTTGATCCATGATCATATACAAAGCTCGATTAGACAAGATCTCCCTCTGTCTGTCTACTGCCTGCTTGAATTCAGAACACAAGTGAATAATCTCAGTGATATGCCAAATAGTCTACCATCCTAAGAGTGACTGCTTTAGTGTTACCTACATCCCCGACCAAGGGGCTTAAAACAAAGCAGGGCATCGAACGCACCCAAAACTGACAACCCCCCAGTGAAATGTAGAGAATGGAATCGATCAGATCCCCTTATAATACTAAATCCAAACAGTCTTAAGCAAGACTTAGTTTTCCCAGGCAACTTTGCATCTGCACATCTACCGATGATCACCGTTACGCCGCCATTTTGTAATAGGAAGTTTGTAATCACGTCTAGGCCAAACAGACCCTCATCTCCTTTTCCACAAGGATGCGAAAGCTAGCGCGCTGTGCCTGGCTTGTCACCACCAAGGAAGCCTGTCTACTCTTCGGATGGTGGAGGTGATGCAAATGTGGGGCACGTATCACCTGTCTCGCTGCATGTGTAACAGTGCAGCACAGCGCGAAATGGATCGTAACCGTCTGTGTTTCCCAAAACCCCTATGGCTACGGACATAGCTGGTATAATTTCAAGGCCCATTGGCTTCGTGGTGTATAATGATGTCATTGACATGTGACAGGGACATGTCACTGCACTCTACACCTCATTGTATTTGCCTAATTTCATGTTCCTTTAGAGGTGTTTCCGTTGTTGAGACACTCAATTAGGACTTTAGAATGACAATATGCTGTTGTGAATGAAAGCATTGTTTGATAGGTAATGAAAAGAGTGCTTGGCAGTGCATCCTCAAACTCAACCTTCATACCATTAGCAAGTACGTCAAACTTGTGTCGCATGCAGACAAAACACGTCACAATCATCCTTTTTACACAAGAACCCCACATTTAAACTAAGCAAGGGTCCCAAGACAATGTTAGCATGCATAATGTATGGCTCTCTGGTGTTTTATTTATGCGTCCTTAAGGATTTAGGAAGCTTTACAAAACCAACACAAATCATCGACCTCTGACTCGTCGTCAAACTATTGTGTGCTACGTGATGTCTTTCTTGCTAATGTTTCTTCTTATGAAGTAATGCATTTGAAAAGCTCAGTATGTGCGTTACCACGGCCACGCAGGAAACCTGTGAGCGGAGGCCGCAGCCCATGGGTCTATGTACTTTATAATCACTACCCTGACAGGGCACCATTACTTTGGATGTGTCCCCACACTAAACTTAATTAACTCACCGAGAACCTCTACACTGTGACTTAGAGCCAGATTAATTCACTGGACCTGTGTGTGTGTCTGTGTGTGTGTGTGTGTGTGTGTGTGTGTGTGTGTGTGTGTGTGTGTGTGTGTGTGTATGTGTGAGTGTGTCTGTGCGTTATGTCGCCTGTGTGCTGGTCACCAAATACAAAGACTTCCTTTTGATAGACCACTGGTTCTCTATGGACAGGGCCTGCTGACCATGCCTCTAACACAGGTTAACCTACGATTAGAAAATGGGTCACAGAGGGTTCCCAGCTTTGAGACACATCAACACAATTGCTAGCCCATCTGGACCTGTTGGAATGTAGGGTCTGGTCTACTCTGGTCTAGTGTCCAATAACTTTACATTAGATCACTGCATTAAAAGTAAAAACAAGTCTGCTGTGTAAGCCTATTAAAAAATGAAAAGCCACAGATGCGCAGCAAACCCCAAAACAGCAACAGTCGAACGCATCAGGGACAAACGAATGCCTTGCATGTGCAGCGGCTCGCCTCGTTTCCAGAAAAGCCACTCTACTGTTTTCCTCTTGGTCCTACTGTCGGGGTTGTTCCCCGTCCTCCACTGACATGGTTTCCGTTCTCTCGTCCCACCCACAGGTCAGTTGGCAGCCGGCACGTGTGAGATAGTCACGCTGGACCGCGACAGCAGCCAGCCACGGCGGACCATAGCGCGGCAGACGGCGAGGTGTGCCTGCAAGAAGGGCCAGATTGCCGGCACCACAAGGGCCAGACCAGCCTGTGTGGACGGTAAGAGCCAAGCCATTCCGGTTCCTGTTTCCCCTCGCAGACAGACTCTGTGGGGGAAACAGAGAGGTGGAGGGAACGGTGGGCGAGAGAGATAGAGGGAGATAAAGGGAGAGAGAAATATACAGAGAGAGAAAAAAAACCTGAAAACGAAATGCAATAGGCTTAAGATTCTCCCTTTGAGTGACTCTGTTGGGCTTGCCACCCACAGTCTACCCTCCAGACCAGTCTCTGATCTGGGGATTTCTCCGACATCTCTGCCATCTCTGCTAAGGTGGTTGGAGGCGTCCCGTGTTGGAACGGGTGACGTTGCATTGCATTTCATCACCTGCTGTCTCCCTGCGCTAGGTGCCATCTGGGAACGATAGAAAACAGCTGCAGGAGACATAGAGAGTTGCCTCTCGCTCAGTGGGGATTTTGGCTGGCTTATATATCTCCCCTAGAAGTTCAGAAGGTGTGTTTCTATTAGTTTGCCGTCTGTGGAGGTGTTGCAAAGACTTTGTTGACAAGGTGAACACGTAACCGTCAAAAAAGCAAAAAAAAGTTGCGAGGAAAGGGAGGTTTTCCTGAAAGATGGAGACAACTCATCATCGTCCTGTGATGTGTTTTTGCACCGTGGGGCGGGGGGGGGGGGGGGAGGGATTTTAGGCAGACATTGCTTTGTGTTTCCATGGGCTTCTTTGCCACTGATTGCTTTGACCTCTTTTTCCTGCTTGGAGCTTGACAACCCGCCATTGACACTCTTCTTGCGTCAGACGTTGTATCAGCAATACCCTTGCACCTGTCGACACCAAACTCCGGGTGACAGATTCAACTGTTAAGATGGCGTGGGGCTGAGATGGGTACCTGAGAGACGCTAGGCATACATCTTGCTGACCTTTTACGCAGCAGCGCTGCGAGCAGCATGTTGATATTTATGTCAGCTTCTATCTTAGGCAAGGCGGTCAATTTCTGTGCTATTGTTTTCCAGAAATCAACACATTTATAGCATAGAGCAGAGTTTGGATATTTGTATGGTGAGATGGAACACCATATCGTTACCTGCTTGTATGGCCCCCTTATCAAAGAGGGTCACTTTGATCACATGTCACCATATGTAGTTCTAGTAGCACTCAGTAAATCAAGGCTGTACTTCTTAGTTTCAGTATTTCCTTAGTCCTATGAAGGGTAAGATTACTTTTGGAAACATCCAGGGGTACGTACATTACCGTTGTGGAAGTGTTTCTATGTAGCGATTGTACCTGTGACTTTGATATTTAAAAAAAAATCCTCCAGGCCCTTTCTAATCATGAAAGGAACAGCTGTCGTCTGCCATCAGAAATTACCCTCAAAGAAATGAGCCGTGGAAAAGACTCAAGAGTCCTTCAGAATAAATACACCCAGGCTCCGCTAACAAAGAGCAAGGAGTGTGTTAACAAAACGGCTTGTTGTATCTGCTGGGGCTTGACTGTAGGCCGTTAATACGCGTACCTTGGCTTCGGCCTTCGTTGCTCTGTCTCCGCTAAGGATCCCAGGCGGAGTGAGCGGGAAAATGAAAAAGGCCCTTCCTCTTGTTTGGAGGATAAAGCACTATAGCCCAGCCGGCAGATCAACTTTGTCCCGAGGTTGGTTCTTTGGATGTACTGACATCAATTTGTAGTGCCAGGAAAAAGGCTAAATGGGTGCATGAAGAAGCCCACACTACTGGAACTGGTGCTGCTATGACTTTGAATAGAGCTGATTAGTACAAGTCAGAGTCAGGGGCCTTTGAAGTAAACAGCAGCACACCGAAAGGGCAGATTTGTTTGCGTGGCTTTGCCACTGACTCATTTCAAGGCGGTTCAGACTTCTCTCGGAGTTCCCAGTGGCACAATATGTTAATAGGAAAATGTTCCTTTTTAACAGCTTTTGATTTTGTTGTGAACACTTAGAAATCAAGGTTTGTGATGTCTGAGGGGAATCATTAAGTCACTTGTGTCTCGAGCACGTTCGACAATCCGGCAGTTACTTTTGTGCAATTTGAAATCCCTTTGTTGACTTGGCAGCATCGGTACACCATGCCTTCGTTTGTGCACTGCATAATTTACAAGTAAAAGCGACATGGTGTGTAAGTTTTCCCTTATCCGGTCAGCAGAGCAGCCTGTACTTTAATATTTAGATGCCAAACATACTGTAACATGTATGATATGGAATGTTCAATATTTAGACTTTAATGTGATGCACTTGAGAACATTAGACCCTGGTGGTTATCTCAAAGAGGCAGCACATCTGGACAAGTAAATTAGTTATACAATAGCAGTCAGCTCAATTGTAGCGATGCGACTTCCAAGGATTTAAACATACACCGCGTATGGGAATGGTATAGACGCTATGGAGAGGCGGACCGTGTACAATGGACGGTGTATAAGAATCTTATTTATTAGCAAAAAAATCATAAATGCAGAGCAATTATGTTTCAGTTGTTTTTGTAAGGCTTGTCCATATATATAAGGTAATATATTAGTTCATTTTACAAATGTTAATTTTTCAAATTTAAATTTGAACATATATCTTTTGGCATTGTGCATGGCATTAGTTCCCAATACTTTTTTTTTGTTTTACTATCATAGAATATTGACACACAAAACTATAAAAGTTGTATTTTATTTGTGAATTTGACTTTGTTTTTTTAGTATTGTAGGTATGCCACTAAGAACCTGATCAACACTTCAATGCCTTAAGCATATCAAAGCACATCACCCCTTCAGTTCATGTGGGATGTCCAAGGAAATAAAGGGAAATCTTTAATCTGTAATGTAACATTGATTGCGTGACAAGGTAAAGAAATAAAACAAGTGAACTTTCGTTCAGCTAAATAACAACCACTTGACACAAATCAATTACAATAAAATGCTGTTCGATGTAAGCCTTGATTTAAAGACAAGCATTGCCTGGGCAAAAATCAACTGTTTTGTGTTTGCATTAAACAGCAATGTGATTAATGTAATCTTGCAATTTCTGAGGTTACTTATCTTAAAAGCAAAAATATAGATCTTGTAAAGTTAGCATTCCACTCTCACATAGCAATTTTATTGAGTTATGTGCCTATTCCAAAATTAAATGTCTGTTCATTTTGCAATAGATATATTTTTTACCAGCCTCTTTCGTTCAACAGCAATTTGTTTGTCCATCCCTGAGAAACTATGTATACGGTGTGTGTGTGTGTGCGCTCGTGTGTGTGTGTGTGTGTGTGTGTGTGTATTTTACACAAATAAAGTACACGTTTATATTTAACAAATCTGTAAATATTTGGCCCTGCGTTTGAAATGCCTCAAGGGATATACAAGTGCTTTATTTTCAGAAAAATGTAACACATTGATGAATGACGTAATCACAAAAGGACTGTCTTCTATTAAATAAATGAACTTGTATTTACATTTACTATTTGCATGGGGAGTTATGGATTTGCACCAAGAATCAATTAATTAGAATAGTCATTGATGTAGTGTTACGCCCGATGGCACTACTGAAAGGCTGGACCCAAATGCAGGACTCCTGAGACGAGGTATGAGTGTAACAACGATAGTTTTAATGGGAAGCGAAGTTCGGTACACAAAGAGGCA
>JAVQJS010145192.1:0-15440 GCA_036024795.1 Galaxias rostratus | reverse complement strand
AAGGTAAAAAAACACTGGTCTAGACATAAGGTGTATAGATTCACACTGCATTATTCCTAAATAGAAATAGAAACTAAAGCCACACACACACACACACGCGCACACACACACACACGCACACACACACACACACACACACACACACACACACACACACACACACACACACACACACACACACACACACACACACACATATATATACAGTATATTTATATAAGTTAAACCTCGTGATATGATATTGGAGGACTTTCAGCATTTCCTCATTAAAGAAAATTCCTTTTGCTCCTTCACTGCTGTACCATTTGTGAGAAGTAGAACAAGCCCCCTGGCCTTGACTGCAGCTCACTGATTGACTCGTTCAGTGATATGATACAGTAAGTGTTTGAATTGGCTAATTAGCTACGAAAATAAGCCATTTAACGGCGATGTTATTGAGTTAGGTAAGTCAAAGATTTGTCACATGATTTGGGGACAACAAAGAGGCTGGGGTTGGTGTATGAATAGGTGAGGTTATTCAGTGACCCCACCATTGTCAACAGGGATCCTTAAATATTTTTACAATTGCACAAAGTTGCAAGTATCAACATCAGCCAAACATATTTACATTGGATGGATTGGATGATGTTGATTTCCTGCCGGCAGCGTTAATTTTCTTAACATGTTCAAATTTAAACCTCCTACCAATGGTGAAACTGTTGTGGGTTAATGAACCTCTTGTAATTACAATTGCCATAGCAACTGCTGTACCCGTTCTATGTGATATACCATGGCGCAGACCCTGAAACCAACGTCGACTAAACAATGTCATTATGTGGAGGTTTATCCTTTGAGTACAAATAGGTAGGTGCACAGGGAATCATTAGATTTTAAGACGTGGAGCCTTTGTACCATTTTGTCCTCAGAACGCTGCAGTGCTTTTATAAGCTTACATTCTCATCTTAGCTTGTCGTTGGACTTCCAAATCAATAATTGCCTAAACACAATTGAGCCTCATTCAAAACAGCACATACAATCTATGTCTTAAAATGCAAGAATGTCATAGTGCTTAGTGTATTTTAAGTTTTGAATATTAATTAGGATGCGTGCCTACATTATTGGAGAATACTGTTTTAATGTCCATTTTACTGTCTATTTTAATATGAAACAATATTGTACACACAGAGATGGAGGGATAATATGAGTGTTCATAGTCATGTAAGTTTTAATGGTAAATTAACAATTTAACTAGATTGCTAAAGTTATTTTATGGCCGAGGAAATTTGGTATGGAAAATGACTGTCCGGTCCGAAAGAAACACTCAGACAGAGCAATTAACTCAAGTCACATTTTCAATGGAGGACTGGCTTCAGACCTCAGTGGAAATGAATTGTACCTTTGCATCTCATTATAATATCTTTACTGATTCAGAATCCCCCGAACGTTAACATCATCAGAGACATAATTTAATTTAGTGAATATTCCATCCCAATCATACAGGGAGAAATTAGAATGGGACAGAGTCATTTGAGAAACCGCAGGAGTTACATGCCCACGCCTTCCCCTTAACTTTGATGGAGAGATGCTCAGACAATTCCTCCCTATTTTCTTGATTAGAAAGCATGGACCAAATAGAACTGGGATTGCTTGGAATACTCTGAATGACGAGCTGGGTTGAGAACATTGGAAAAAAATATGATAAAAAGCAACCAACTACCTCTGTTGTCTGGTACAATAAGTGGGACAGGGGAAAGATAAAGTCTGTGCGCCATGTAACTATTTAGCATACAGGCTTTCCAGTTATTTAGCCAGACGTTCATTTTACAGGTTTTCTGGAGAACAAAAGCCACAGTGATTAATGCTGAGAGCCAGCCCTTAGTCATGAGCACCGTCAAACCCCCCCGTTCCCGTCCCCCCGCCCCCCGTCCCCTCCCTTGCATGGACTCCCGTCTCTGAACAACAGAGGGAGGCACAGCGAGTGCACGGCCGACAGGCTGTCATAGAATGTGCCTCAGTGTCGGGCTGGCTGCCGCGTGCCATTGACACTAATTACAGGTGACATGGCTAAGTACGAGGCTTTGCACATGGCAACGAAGACTCCGGAGGAAGTTCTTCATGGTTACCCTTCATGCGCTGTGACGGGAGTGATTATGCAGGCGAGCAGTTTGTCAAGTGCTCGGTATTGGACACTGGCACATAGAGGGTGCACTGGGACAGGAGAGGAGCTGTGGTGGAACCTGTGACGCGTGTTACAGTGCAGTGGTGGATTTGCAAAGCATAACATTGCTGATGCAGAAAATGATGCATTATATATTTGAACCTCTGTTTTGTGCAGGGAGAATGCCACTGAGAGCCTCATATGTCAATTGAATATCATGGTTGTGCAAAAATAATAACATAATGAGATGATCAATTGCAGTTTCCTTATACTTCCCTCATCCGATTAAATCCAATGGAATCAAATTTGTATTTGAATGGTACATTTAATAAACAAAGGAATTCTGTGTACTTTACTTGCACAAGAATACAGGGAAGGAACCAAAGAACAAGAAAGAAATCAAGACAATTGTAAGAAGAGAAATAACGTTGCTAAGAAGGAACCATTCAACCAAATGCAATGGAATACATATGTTCTTAAATTAAATTTAAAAGCAGTCAGGCTTGGAGCGAGAACATGAACTTTATCAAAAAATTTCGGGCTCAAATTAAACCTTATGCTGACCTTTAACAGCAACACATTGCATCGGACTTCGCTTATGCATTTCTACGATTCTTATCCATTATCAAGAAGTTGGAGTGGTTCCTACTGTCTCTGAGCTAATGTAACTCAGCTCATGCATATAAAAGTGCTGTGCTGTGCACGTACAAGGCAGTGACAGAGGCTCCTTCAGTAGAGCAGGCACTTTCATCACAATAGAAAACATGGCGAGTCAATTAGAATATGGTTGGAAAACCGTCAATGGAGTAAACAATGCCCAGTGGAGCTGGTGCCTTTGACTGGAAAAGAGCAGAGCTTAATTTGACACAAATGGGTGTGTTTTGTATGTGTTTGTGGCTGCAGCTGTTTATTCTCAGGGGATTTGATCCACTGTGTGGGTGTGTTGTAAAGCATTGTGGACCCGTGGGCACGTTGCCACGAGTGGTACTCCATCTCGCGCTTCTCTGAGGGGAGAACAGCTAGCTGACGGTGTTGCGGAGAACAGGCCCCTTGAAAAAAAAGGAGGCATGTAGTGCCCTGGTAACGCAGAGGGCCTGTGATGGCGGCTCTGTCATAAGAGAGGGGTATCAGAGTGGATATTAATTCTGCCCTTTGATAAGTATCTCTCTCTCTCTGCTCATGCAGTGTAGCAGCCTGGCTGGGCTCACTAGAGCTTTCCATATGATTGATGAAGATCCTATTTCAGATTGTGCTCCGTGCTGAGTGTGATACCACCCTGAATCCTTCCACACTCGCCCGGGGGAAAAGGCTTGTTCGTCCCCTGTTTTTTTTTTTGTCTTTCTGGCACACACTCCACCAACTGTTTCAAATGGCTCTCGTGTTTTCTGGGAGCTTCTATTTTTGAACAATTAAAATGTCTCTCACGGAATTACCACGTATAACACCCCATGGAAAATCACAGAGAGCAATTTTTAAAGCGCTGATAACTGTGAAGGGATAAGAAAGATACATGTTAAATGACAAATTGTCAGTAACAGCAAAGGCCTGCAAATGGAAAAAACAATATTTTGTGAGTGTTGAAACATAATAGCCATTTGAAATTATGAGTAATATCATGCAGTTGAAATGAACAAAGCAAACAACAAACAGCCTACTTAAGCATTATCTAATAGGTCATTGTTATCCATAGAACGGCACTATTTATGTTAAATGGATCCTGTCAAACGAGCTCTCAGTCCTGTTTTCATGCAACAATTTGAAAAATATTTATTCTTGTCACTTTGACGAATAAGCAGCTGCGACACTGTCAGTGAAGAGACTGTTTCCTTATAGAAAAACAAACACAAAGAGGTCTCCTCCAAAGCTAAAGCAAATCGAGAGAAAATCTCAAACATTTCCATTTATAGGGTTTGCTCAACACCTGGCTGTAATCAGCCACTTATGCGATCCCATTCTTTTGTTTTTATTTGCGTATGATGGAAAAATTAGTTCCTGTCCATCAAATCCAATGGAGCTGTCACAACCAATGAAGTACTCCATTTGTTTGTAGACATTCCCTCGCAGTGCATTTACACAAATACTAGAACAGAGGGCATGGTAGCCCACAAATCAATATACATTGGACACAGTCCAGTTCCTGCCTCAATCCTCTCTATGGAGAGGTTATCTGTGAGAACTCACCCATGAATTCAAGGAGAGAGCCGTAGGGCGACAAAGTTATTTAATCCCCTGGGCTCAGTATCAAAATAAGTCCCCATCCAATATTACAGGGAGGATGCAAACGATGAGTGAATGAATGATACTGGTGTATCATAAGTGTACAAAATGTCTCCCCCTTCAAGACACAAACCCTCCCATAACGGAGTGACATTGGGCGGAACGCGTGTGGTGTGTTCATTTTGATGCCGTGGAATCCTCCTTTTGTCCACAGTCTGCTCCGCGTCCTGACCTTGGGAGGAGCGCTGTCCTGCCCCGCGGACATGACAAATGACTGTGCGAAGGGAACGGGTCAGGGAGACACAGGGAGCACGACTGAAGCCTCCGCCTCACTCCCCACTCTCCGCCTCACTCCCCACTCCACGAACCTCCTCCGAAGTGAGACTGAGGATGGAAGGGCGTGGAGTGAGTCATCCCGAAAAAGACACATACATACGGAATCCGCTCGGTTTGAAATGGGCGATCACATTTCGTCACTCTCGATTGCCAACCCGTGCGGTGTTCTTCTGCTGAAGGTTTGCTGCTCCTTGGGGAGGGCACGCCATGGAAAAGATGACTACAGACCCTGCAATTCCTCACTGACACATCTCACCTCAAGAGTGGCAAAACTCTGTGTGAGTTTCTAACCCCCAGTCAGAAGACATCTAATTGCTAATCTATAATCCTTTTAATATGCTCTTGCCTTTTGCCGATTGATCCTTCCTCAACCGGAACAGCACCACCGCAGGCTACATTAATCCTATTATTGGTAGGCTGGAGTAGGGCTCCAAGAATCTAAATGGCTCTTTTACCCTTGTCACCAACTCTCTGCGGCCTATTGATCTACTCTTATTCCCTGTAACTGATAACCTTGTTGAATGGAGAAGAGAGGAAAACAATACTGTTTGGGCTAAGAATCATAAAAGACTTGTAGTCCTAATGTATTTTGAGGATTCCCCGTTGATTGGAGATGATAGCTTGTGAATAGATTAAAATTTTTGATGGATCAGACAACCCCGTTCGCTTTTGTTCAATTCAACTGGTCAAATATCAAGGTCTGTTACCTCAAAGGTTCTGTTCGCTCATGTGGCAAGCTGCTCAATTATCTGTGCATTACATGAAAAGACACATCAAATTAAATTGAAATGACTAAGGAAAGATTGACATTTAGTTAAAGGCTGCGTGAAATACATCCCTATGGACATGTATCCACTACATTAGAATTCATCATGCAACATTGAGTGAACTGATAATTTAATTGATACAGAAAACATATAGGCACATTAAAAGTTTCACCTGAACCTTGTATGAAATTGTTTTACATAGTTTGTGTGGGCTTATCAGCTATCAGAGTTTGCTACTATGCATACATATACATATATACTATAAATATCCTCATAATACATTGTTTGAGAACAATTTCAATATCAACAGACATGGAAGCCCTAGCCTTTAGGTCATATTGAAGCCCAACACAAAATGGCTGCTTTGCATTTGACATCATTAACTTTGGTCAATAGAATCCTCAGCAAAAAAAAGTCTAGAACGATGCAGGAACAGAACGAGAACAGAACAACATTTCAAATTGGGAAAAAAAAAAGTCTAATCCAATTATAAAGCATATGACAAAATTCGATGCACTCATTTAAATGGCCCACATCACTATTATAACAAATCAAGCAAATTACATAAAAAGCATGTATTATTATGAAATCTGCGCCTGAAGCTAAAGTTGGACTTTCGGTCGTCTCGCAGAAGTCATCACAGTTTGTGTTGAAAAATGTTGTACTTGAGGAGAACTGAAGGTCGGGAAAGAGGACGTCTAGACGTGAGACAACGAACAAGGGGCGTGTTCCTAAGCAGGTAATTAATTCTCCTAAACAAGATTAAAAAGACTAAACCTTTGCATCAGACATTTTCCCAAGCCTCCGAGGCACTGCACTTTCAGACACAATCAGTACTAATTAAAATGCTTTTTTATGCCGTTATTAAAGTTTTAATAAGGAGGACAAACACTCATTGAGAAAGCCTT
Source organism: Galaxias rostratus (assembly GCA_036024795.1). Lineage (NCBI taxonomy): Eukaryota > Metazoa > Chordata > Actinopteri > Galaxiiformes > Galaxiidae > Galaxias > Galaxias rostratus. The sequence continues at coordinate 9,075 of JAVQJS010145192.1, read as the reverse complement.
TCACTTTTAAAAAGTCAGGCAGTATGGCCTCCGCTGGGAAATGGATGTCATTAAATGTGAGCCTAACCTTTATCTCTCTGTCATTTAAGAGTTGGTGACGTACTTCTAATGGATTCTGGGCTCGCGAGTGAGTGCAGGCAGCCGTCGTGAGTTTCGGAAAGTTTGGATTGCCGAGCTTCGCAAAATGCACCTGAAGACTCGAATTGTGCCGCACCACATTCAAAATGTCACGCAAACCTCTTCCTCCTTAACGACAGCGGTAATGCAGGCCATGACTAATGCATGTCCTTCCAGCAACCATCTGTCCAGCGCGGCCTGCACTGAGTGGAAATACCAACGATGAAAATGGCAGCGCCGCTTACGCTTTGGTAAAGGTTAGACTCTCTGGCGCTTTCTCTTCAGACAGGGTCAAGCATTTCCCCTCTTGCAGCGCAGCGTGTTCAAAGCAAAGGGAAATGCTACATCTGAATAAAGTGTGATAGTGCTCTGCTGAACACAGCAGGGTCACGTCGGGCCAAGGCTACTTGAGGATATTTTTCCCAGGCCAGCGGGAAGGTCGGCAGGTGAGGCAGCACCGTGAGAGGCCGGCGCTAAACAATGGAGGGTTTAATTTACATTCACAACGTGGTGCTTGGTGACGTTCACCTGCAGTCGCAGGCCTTGCAATTGAAAAAAATTGTTCAAAGTGACATGTTTGCTCTTATTGAAATATCTCATAGAGAACACAAAACTGTCGCCGAATGCCTGCAAGTAAGAAGACAAATAGACTCCTCTTTTCTTTGGCATTTTCAAATTCAACTTGGTGTCGATTGTCCAAGACCTTCAAGGAATGATGAGCAACAATTGGAGTGGTGAAGTAATGGCAGGTCCACGGTTGTGAAGATTCAGGAGTGATTAATGAAAACTAATTTTTCATGGCAATTAAAAGCGATGAAAGCCAGAGGGCCTTTTGCTGCTCCTCTGAATTGCTCCAGGAACAAGGCGGCAACAAAGCTGTGGACCAAAATTGCATCAGTCGTCGCAGAGAACTGTATTAAAATGCAAATTTACAGCTGTTAAAAGTTCTTCAAAAACCAGTAATCCCCTACAGTCAGTCATGTGTCAAAATGGTTAATGGAAAAATATCCCAGAGGCACGCAAGGTCCTTCTTCCATTCCGCTTTTGATTAACGCAGAAATTCCGTTCAGGGAAATGTCTGGTTTAGGACGAGATGGGATTGGCAGGGATGCCTTAATGTGGCAAGGACTCTAAACTCGTTGTTCAAGTGAGATTTCTCAGATAGGTCTTCTCGTGGGAAGATCCTGTGCCACTAACAAGGGGGAAGCCGGGCACGAAATCTGATCTGCAGGTATTAAATACATTCATCACACGGTTGTTTAGCACATAACCTGACCTGGAACATACTGAAATGAAATGCCAGTGCCGCTGTTTGTCTGTGAAAGGAGAGGCAGTTGCTGAAGTGTCAAGCAGAAGCATAATTCAATAAATGTTGTGCCAGCTTATTTTGTCACTTAATTATGATTCTGCTGGAGGTCATCTGCAGGGAATAGAAATATTCCCAATCTGTCTGAGAGAGATACTTTCAACACAAGCTACTAAGAGATAGAATGCAATGATAGCTCGAACAATTTCATTTGCGGGGTATATCAGCAAATTAAACTACAAGGAAGTTGACTTTTGAATACTTTATTATTGATAACATGATGAAAGGAACAATTTTAGACAACGTTGTTTGCTATTTTTCATTTTAAGAGAGTAATATATGAAACAATGTGATTACTGAAGAATACTGTTGATACGTAAGCATTGAAACACATTATTGATGTGAGGGAAAAATTAGTCTACAGTGCAGTATTCTTCATTGCTATTCTTAGTTGTATATTCCTAGGTTCTTTATTTGCCGACTATGCTATTTCCCAGATGCACCTTACCTTGTAAATACAATCTGAACTGCAATTGGTTTCATCACACAAGATATCCTACTTTGTATGCACTGAATGTCGAATATGCTTTGAAATGTCTTTACCGTGGTGCTATCTGTCGTCAAAGATCCATGCCCATATATCACATGTGGAGGGAATCCCCCTCAGACTTGTTAAAAGTGAGCATTCGGGGCAAACTTTGGAAGCAGCCCCTTAATGAGGCCGGCTGTAAAAGCCCCCTGCGGACCGCCGATGAACACACAAACCTGGCATCCACTTTAATTACTGATAAGTTGTGAGCCAGCTAAACGCAGCGGCTTTCTCCCCCCGGAGGCTCTAATCGCTTTAAAGCCGACTGTTGATCCTAACTGCCGCGTCGCCGGATTCCATTGCAGGTGCCACTGCTCGGTCCCACAGCAGACGCTATCAGGGCCCGTACTCTCAATCTCCCCATCTCCCAGGGACTGGAGCCACCGAGTCTGCTTCTGCGTGTCCAACATCACCACACGCACAGGGGTTGCCAGGGAAGCTGGTCCGTCTCATGTGGTGCAAGAGAGGAGGAGCTTCCGAAACCTGGAAGGCCTCGGACACACAGAACAGGCAGAGTGTGCGTTGTTGTGGAGTCAGGATCGTTGTGGAGGATCTCGTGGACTCTTCACTGTGCCTTGGCACAACCTCTGAGTCTGTCATGTTTGATAAGTGGAAGTGCATGGCTATTTGCATATGTTCCCTTGTGAGCAGGGATGCAATCAGGACACAAACCGGATCGCCAAGGGAGTGTGTGTTGATCTTTCTGTTTTTGAGTGGCATTGCACTCTTTATTTTATAGGATGATGATAATACTTTGCACACACTTAAGGTGAGAAAAATCTGCTACACGGATGTATGTTAGCGCACACCTCTTTTATAAATACTTTCTACAACTTCCTATTTTACTATAACCTCCACACATTCATCTTTATCTATTAATCGGTTACGGCAATCTTTAAGATGGACATTGGGTTTGAAATTCACATCATCATCCTCATGAAACGTGATAGGGTAAATAGGCTGAGTTTGTCTCTTTGACTGGACCTAATTGCCTGAAGGGCTGAAGGCTCAAGGATGATAAGTTTGTTTTGAGAAACAGTACACAAATATCTGATTGACTGACTCACTTTTATCAGCACGGTCTGATGGCTCTAGTGCTTCAAAATGGTAAGCTAACCAGAACGGTAAACATAGCGAGCAAAGTCATTCAAAGACCCCAGAGTCAGCTTGGGAATCTATATTGCCGGAGGGTCAGGAGGAAGGCTATTGACATCATATGCAATTACTTAAACCCTCTGCACTCTGGTGTGGAGATGCTGAACTCTGGCAGGTGTAACAGTCTGTGAATGGACACGAAAAGCATCCTCAAGAGGTTCTGGATACCAATTGCAGTTAACCGTCTGAGCAAACGCACTTCATATTCCCATGGTGTCTATGTTATTATTTTTGCACATTATTTATTGGGCAGTGTATGTAATGGTTCTCCTATTGTTTCTGGACTCATTGGTCCTCTTTGTATTCAACTATATTTACTTAGTAGGCTGAACAAACCTCTGCATGAATCTCCACCATGTGATTCAGATCTAGACTAATGTGTGGACATGGAATGGTTAGAGTTGATGTGCTTTGAGTTAACGTAACAAAAACGTAACGTAACAAAAACATTCCTTATCATTTTGGGAGAACGAGTGATTTTTACACAGTCCAACCTCTCACAAAAGCAAAACTGAATTTATAAACAGGTATATATATCCATCCATCCATTATCAGAAACGCTTATCCTATGCAGGGTCGCGGGGTGGGGCTGGAGCCTATCCCAGCCGACTTCGGGCGAGAAGCAGGGAACAGCCTGGACAGATCGCCAGTCCATCATAGGGCTAACACATAGACATAAAACAACTCACACACACATTCATACCTACGGACAATTTAGAGTCACCAATGAACCTACGTGTTTTGGACTGTGGGAGGAAACCGGAGTACCCGGAGGAAACCCACGCTAACACAGGGAGAACATGCAAACTCCACATAGAAAGGCTCTTAGTTGGGGTCGAACCCAGGACCTTCTTACTGTGAGGCAACAGTGCTAACCACTGTACCACCGTGCTGCCCTCCAGGTATATACAGTATATATAATATCATTTGTATTTTCCCTTCACTGGAAGTGGTCACTCCATAAGCGAACTCCGAATGAACTCAAACACAATCAAATGTAAGTGGTAAAACTTACAGTATTTCTTTATTTGTATGTACATCCCAATCCCATCTTCCCCATAAACAAAATGCTGTGATACAGTTTGGATGAGTACTTATAATATATTTAGACAGTTTTACAGCGTCTGTACAAGATTGCTGTTTTCATGAAATTCACGTCTACATCAGCAACATCATTTTTCTTTGTTCTAGGAACCTAGAACGAGCATAAACAGGATGAATGAGATGACTCCGCTGGGAAGGGGGGAGAACACACAGCGTATGGAGGCATGTACCGAAGCAGCTCAAATAGGATCAACTATGTACAATACAAACCATTCATACAAATTAGGCTCTAAGATATAGAATTCATTACATTACATTTAAAATATTCTTGTGACAATGAGCAAGCCCCCCCCCCCCTCCAGATCAATCACAACTGAATAATAAAACCTGTAGTCCCCAAGCCAGAGTTGACAGATATACTCCAGAAACAGGTGGGGATTGATAAAGTACCTGATCATGTTCAATGTGTTTCTTCTTGAATAAAACATGCCTGCAGTGGGAGAAGCCGGCTCACTCCCGGGACCATCCTAGGTCCTCGCTGTTAGGGCCACATCTCTCCAGTCTCTGAATGCACCAGCTCATGTTCGGAGTCACTGCCTTACTTCGTCTCCATTCGAACTCTTGAACGGCCATCCTAGAGGGTTTCCAGGAGTGAGGAGATGCAGTTTGTTGCAAAAGGGTGGGGGGTGCGGGGGTACAGTTTAGTTAATTCTCTGTCGTGTGTTGTAGTGGCAAACATATGTAACTTTAATAGTTCTAACAAAAACAATCAACGCTTCTTTAATTAACTTAGGTCGGAATGAAAAAAAATGGCAAACAATAAAGAAAAGACCAGGAGAACTGTTGATATCACTGCCACATGGACCTCGCTATGTACACATTTGACGTCCTCTCATAAACCAATATCTGAAAATATGGAACGTAAAAAATTATTTTTCGTTGTGTTGAAAACAAAAAACTGATCATAACCATTATAACATCGAGACTACGTTTTTCAGGTGATTCTTTTTTTTTTTACATATATATTTTTGCAGCCCCATGTTCCCTTGCTTTTCTCTGAATTATACGGCCTGCATTGGGTAATCAATTCTTTAAAAATGGCTGCTGTTATTGTTTTCTTCATGTTTAGGACAGTACGGCTAACATATACTCTGCTGGAGGGCAGGAAGCCCCATCCCAACGTGCCTGGTGTGTCCGTTCGAACGGTAACGTCAGCCGGAGGGGAAGTAGGGAGTGTCACTGTGGTAATTGTAGTCCGGACACACTTTCTGCACCAGCTTGTAGTCAGTGCTGTAAAAGGAGATGTAGATGCAGATGACTTTGAAGGGCTTAGAGCACAGCCAGGAGACATGGCTCTGGGTCTGCTCCTGGTAGCACGTCTTGGACGGGTCAAAGTTGCAGAGCGTGTTACGGGCCCCCTTCTCCACCTTCTCGTACTCAATGCGGCAGTTGAAGGACTTGGAGTCCTTGGCGTCAATCACCGACTGCTGCGCTGCCACGTCAAACTCCACCACCTTGGTGGGCGGAACTAGGCTGACAGACACGTTTCCCTGGCCAGTGGAGTTGTGGCGAAAGTAGACGCTGAAGGTGCCGTTGCCGTGGTCCACAATCTTGCCGGTAATCAGCAGGTTGAGCTTGACAGTCTTGATGTTGGAGTGGAAGTCGCCCCAGCCAAACATCTTCTTGAACTTCCCTGTCTTGACCATGGGCCGCCGCTTGGCTCGCGACCGTGAGGGGTCCTGGAGGTCCGTGGAGTTCCTCAGCCAGTCCCAGAGGTCCTGCTCCGAGTAGGGCTCGGGTGTGTCATAGCGTAGGTCCAAGGCCGTGCTGTTTTCCTTTCCGTGCAGAGTCTGTGACAGCAGCCGGCTGATGGACAAGTCCTTACTGCTTTCTGTCCATATGTGTTTTAACGTGGACTTGGGGCTGCCTGACTTGAGGAGGTCGGCCTTTGAGCCATGGACACTTGTCACCTGAAACAGACAGAGAGGAGAGAAATTCTGTTAGCCAGACCGTCAAATGCAGCATTGAGGCTGTGTCACCAGAGACGGATTGAAAGATAATGAAACATTTTCCACAACGGAGGGGGGCGATGATTCAGCAGATATGACTAATATCATATTTGGAAACGACCGACTTCACACTCGAGCATGCGGCTCACCACCAAATAGACCGATCAAATGGATTCGAGAGGGGCAGATAACAATCAATCTCCCAGCAAGCAATCCGGTTCAAAGCATGTTAGCAGGTGGCTACCATTTGGGAATTAGAGCGGAGCGGGCAGCTGTGCAGGAATGGAGAAAAGAGTAAGTAAGTTTCCCTTCGACACTGTCTCAGTCCCCTCCCTCTGTAAATGGCGGGCGCGCACACAGATAGAGGGCCGAAGCTGCTCAGTGAGTAAAGATCTGACTATTAACTACAGTGGGCTCCTTGAACCGGTGATTGATGAACCCCTGGGTTTTCAGCATTTAGCGTCGATGAGTGGAATTAGGTGGAGAAGGGGCCCCGGCGGGGGAACGTGACACTGACTCGCTGATTTCTACTGTACTGCCTGACAGCACATCCGTCTTGCTGGGCTTTTTGCATGTGGCGGGGAGCCCCAGGGATCGATAGTTAGAAAATAAGGTTTCGCTACCAATCAGCTGGCCTTTTGCAAGGCATTGCCTCCCAGCGTGTGTCAGCCAAAGAGTGATCCAGGCAGATTGAAGCACACGGCTGTGGGGGGAGTGCATCTCACAAGGGGCTGCCGGAAAAGGAGATCGATACATCTCTGAGACTGTTTTGAATTGCAGATTTGAATCTAACTTAGGTTTTGGAATAATAATCACAATTAGTATTACAATTTCCCTCCGGATCGATCAAGCATGTTCACTTTCCATTACATATGGTATGCGTGGTTTTAATATGGATTTTTTCTTTTATCTTTATTATCAGTGCAAGAGATGTTAACATTGATTCAATAAATAATTACCAGATAAAAAGGAAAATGAATTTCAATCAGAGCACATCTTGCGCCCTCCATATGAACGAATAATGTTTTATTGATTGATCTTGCAGACAACACTGTACAACCACTGGTTTGGTACTCTCTGGAATAAGTCTTGGGGAAATGTTAAAATAATATTAATTTACATAAAATGTGAATAACGTTGGCCATACATAATCATTATGGACTATAAAGAAGGCCAGAACGGTGGCACTAAATGCATAATTGATCAAAGAAAACACTCCACTGATAATTTGCATGCGGTGTTGAGCTCCGTTTGTCCTGTGTGCATGAATTACGTGCAAAGCTAAAAGAAAGGGGACGGAGATAGAGAGAGCGCCAATAACGATGTCACGACAATGTCACAACTCGTTTAAACCGGACTGTCTCTTTGAGTCTGGCTCTTAAGCTGTCTTAAAAACCAAACGCCAACCCTGTTCCACAGGCCTGCCGTCCAACACAATGGAAACACGTTCCACTCTCCACATGCAGCTGGACTTGTTGATACAGGGCACAATAAGTGCAGCCAAAATGTAAGCTCCCCAAGCCCCCTCATTGTTTGCCTATTGTCCTATGGGTGGGCACTGTGCAATGCACACAGACATGTTTAGCCATGCTGCTCTCTGAACTCCATGGTCCGCCATTGCCTTTGGGCGAGCGGCCAGCATGTTTGCTGGAGCTCGGTGCTGCCAGATGCTGCCGTGTTGTCCACCTGAGGGAGTGATGCATCTGGTAAACACGGACCGGGGATGTGGCCAGCAGAGGCCCTCCCAGACAGCTGACAGCGGGCCAGGCATGGACAGCTGGTCCCCCCTAGGCAAGGGGATGGCAGCCGGGGCAGGGGAGCGGCACGCTCCGAATGGCCCCTGTGTAAAGTCACAGCACCGCGCACACACAGCTATCGCGGTCTCACCCGTCAACAGCTTCCGATTGGCTGCACATCATTTCAGCGGTGAGCGGTTAGTATCTGGAGTGAGTCGAATGCATTGATTGGTGGTAGAGCATTGGTAAACTGTCTCCCTCCCGAATGTTCTTCCCTCCCCATCTACAGAACACAGATTCATCAGCTCCTCAAGACCGTGTGGTTCAGACGTTTACTGACCTTTGACCGTCACATTGTGTGGTGAGCTCTCTGACTGTCAGATGATCGCAGGTCAGCAATTAAGACTGTGATGGAGTTCCGTTGAAATAATTTCAACAATTCTGCTACATACTGCATAGCTCAGTGTCTTAATAAACTAGCAAAAAAGACAATTATCTCAAACAGAACCTCTGGTTTGAAAATTGCTTTAAGTGTGAAATTAAACTCTTAAGCTCAGCAACATTGTGCAACGTTTATTTAAAGAGCAGGAACAGTGAGATAGCCACGGTTAGCATGAAGATGTGTTTACCAAGACAGCCAAGGACAGGAATAAACTGCTGCAGGGCCTCTTACTATCTCACACAGATGTTTAACAAAACCTAGGATATATTACAGCACAGCTAAAGCACATCAACGAATCTTATCTAATAAGGGCATAATAATAATTGTGTCCTCCGGCCTTGGACTCCACCAAATGAGAGAAGCCAACCCGATCTCCGAGACTACTTGTCGACAGAAGACAAACACAAAAGATTAGCGACGAGATGAGCTCCATAAAACTACGAAGCTCTCCGTTTAGCTCCTGTCTGGAAAAGTCCAATCAGGATTCTCCGTGCAATCGGTGGTGAAAAAGAGTGTAGCTCAAAAGAACGGCAGTCAGGCAACAAAGTGTGGCTTTAATAGGAAGAGAGAATAGGAGAGCCTGAGGAAAGCTAGTGTGCGTGTGAGAGAGAGAGAGAGAGAGAGAGAGAGAGAGAGAGAGAGAGAGAGAGAGAGAGAGAGAGAGAGAGAGAGAGAGA
>JAVQJS010145155.1:0-16660 GCA_036024795.1 Galaxias rostratus | reverse complement strand
GCTTTAATCAATCTTGAGAGCAAGGCCAGACAGTGTCAATGAGTGAAGGCATGGATGCTGAAGATGCACCAAACATTTAGTGGGGGCTTTGAAAGGATAGTTACGCCATTTGGGGAAATAAGATATGTTCCCTGCCCAGACAAGTTTATGACTTGTTATGTTATTAATCTACCTACTTATTTTACAAAAAACTGAACTATCCCATTAACCGAGTGATGGCAGGCCAGAAAGAGTGTGCTGCATGTCTGTGGCTAGGGGACTCAGTAGCAGTGGTAAACCTCACATCCATAACAGCGCAACACAACGTAACGGGACTCTGCAAAAAAATGTACTCAATGACACTGTGAACTACAGCAGAAGATTTAAAAGCGCCCATAAAAATGTTGTTTACACTTTGTGTTACTGCAAGATTGCATGCAGATCATTTCTTTGCAAGGAGCAGTTGTCATGCATAAAAAAACTTTATTGGTCAAGGATTTAATTCAGGACATTTCGCCCTTATATGTCTATATAAAACAAATCCAAAGTGCAAAGCCCTTTGCAACAGGCAAATATGCTGCTGAATTGAGAGTACAATTATAGCCGTGGGTTATGTAAATAAAAATACAACCAAGTTTCAAAATCTCTTCTCACAGCATCAAAGTGGACTACTCCATAAAACCACATGCTAATGCTTCCCAAACTTGTTTAATAAGGAGTACAGCAATGTGGGTCAACTCTAATGCTGCCAGAAGCACACTTTGACAGAGACACAGCCCTCTGATGGTTACTGTCACCTGTCCACAGGCTGGCAGCTTGGCAGGGCTTGGGACATAAAACCAAAGGGAGACCCTTGAGTAAAGACGCAGGAAACAGGGATGCAAGTACTTACATGGTTGCAGTCAGCAGAAATATCAGTTTCCTGGAAAGACAGAGAAAGAAACTCGTATCAAATAAATTGTATTGTGATGGCAGTAAACTTCCGTTTCACCCCAAAAGTTGTATGCACAAATTAGCCCACATACAATTGTTCATGTCAACATGGCCATCAAATACTAAAAGAAGTAGCATATATAGCATACATCCATTACGTTATATTTAAAACAGTGAAATTAAATAAAATTAAACTGAAAACTACCAGACCTAGATCAAATCAAAATCATGCTGCTGAAAAATCAAATGTCTTTTCAACCTTTTAGATGGTCCACAAAACAGTGCAAATGAACAAGTATCCCAATTCTAAAAAATACTTTGTGCTTTCTGTAGGGTGGTGGAGAGAGTAACTTAGCATTGTTTCAAAATCTGAATCAAAAAGGGTGTTAGATAAAACAAGCTCTGGTGACCAGTCCCTTACCTAAGCCTGGGCGAGCATACCAAGTTCTGAGAATGCACAGTCCAATGACTGCAATGATTTAAAGGAGCCTAACAAAAAACAGAATCCGCTGACACTTGCCAAATTGAGCATACAGCATAGTCAGGGCACTTGTACATAGGGCAGTGGGGCAATAGGTGGGTTTGTTATGGCAAGGAGATCAGAACGAATGCTTCAGAACACAACAGACTACTGTATTCCTTTGAAGTCCAAACAACACTTGCACACAAGTACACCAATGCCTAAATACGTAGCAAAGCTCACTAGGTTATATATTTTCTGATGCACCAGTTAAGAGAGGGCATTGGTACAAAAGCCAAGGGAGGAGTCGGCTCATTTTCTGGGTTACATCATTCTCCCATGGTGAGACTCCAATGATCTAGAATCCAAGTAAATGGGAGTGTATTGACCAAGAGTACTTGACTCACGGAAGTTTGCATCCCTTTAAAGGTATTAACTGAGATGTAGAGAAAACATCTCAAAAGTCTAATATAAAGCATTTTGCAAGACCGGTACAACATAATTACAGGAAATGTATGAATGGGGGAACATTTTAAGACAGGCAATGATAAATTATTATTGTGCCATACATTTTTATTTCTAGTACAGTTGATAATACTACAACAAGTTAGGTACATAATTTGCTTTGATTACTCTATAAATTAAAAAAGCAACATCATAGATTGCAGCAATTTTTGTAATAAGAAGGGGAAACATGTCCCATTGAAGAAGTCGCCTGGTTTCAGTGGTCATTAGGAGCCCATTATATGATCAGTCATGTGTTGAACATTGAACCTGGCCCTCTAAAGAGTAAGTGGGCACAGGCACAGGCACGCACACACATCCTGTCAAAGAAAAAGACAATCTGACCACTTTAATTTACATTGTCATAGCAGAGGTTCTCTGAGGAAATCAAGGGACTCAACTCAGTGAATAGCATTTGCCTTGAATGCTAAATACAAATGTTGCCTGCTTGAACAGATGAAGGCCTAGCACACTGCAAGAACTAAGATAGCTACCAAAAACTAAGGCATTCAAGAAAAAGCGAAAAATGTCTACATTTACAGCCGTAGTTAGGTCAGTGTCGATTTGAACAAACTATTGGACTGTCTAGCAAGGAGAAACTTGAGAAAGAGTTAAGAAAATTCCTAACCCTGTAACAAGCACGTTAAAATGTCTATTTCAGAAATATCTCCACAACCTTCCTGTCGCTAACTAGAAGAAATGGCTAGCTATCTGCTGGCTAACGGATTTCAATAGGTTGCTAAATGCTTTCAAGTGTTGTGAAGACACAACCATTGAATCACTGTGAAAAGCGAGTTGATTATCTGCCTGCCGAAGTGATTTTTAAGAGAGTCACTCCACACTGACATCCCTCTATCTGCCACCTACGTCACCACTTCCAATTGTTCCAAGTCCTCTCTTGCTGTCCTTGGCAAGGTCAACTGCACTTTACACACACACACACACACAAAATGTAACTGTGTTTTTCACATCAGGCCAATCACTTAGCCAACTGTCAGAAGAGAATAAGATTGTAGCAGGAACTACAGGCTTAACCTTCGTCTATCTTACTAGCCATCTCTTGCCTCTTTTACAAAGCTGAGACTCTTCTCTGTATGTCATGTGTGTGGTCAAATATAATATAACTTTGTAACTTAAAAAACTTCTAATTGACCTGTAGCCTAGCAAAAAAATGTGGGGTGAAAATGCTGACGTTTGACACTGTTCCGGAATCCATGATTCTGCCATAGTTTGCAGCACCCTGGCACATGCAAGTGCATTGACCCACAACAATCCAGGCCTGAGAGTTAAATTATAACACTGGAAAGCAGAATTGAAACATACATATCTTATCGAATCCACGGTTCATGGAAATGTGTTACCAAGTTGATGCCCAACCCTACTATGTATACTAGACTCCAAAACATTGCACACGTATCAGCATTAGAGTTTGCACAAGCACAGGAAAGAACTTCTTCTGGGTTGATTATAATTCCCATTGGTACAGCAGCAAATCTAAGAAAGTCAATTAGAGAGTGGAACCATTAAATGTAGATAAAAGGCTTCTTAAAATAGGCCCCAAAAAAACTGCCATAGAAAGATGATTCGGTCAGGGACAAGGGACTAATATGTAAAGAACCTACTTTGCAAGTAAGTTGTAGTTAACATCCAAGAAATGAAATGGCCTAAAGACCAGATTGTTATGAATAATTTCATTCAACAATTACTTTTGAACGCATCATCTAAATTTAGAGAAAAACAAGTAAAATTTCAGTATTTCATGTTTTAGGTTTGCATAGTAAATGTGGAAATTCCTTTGATCTTAAATCTCCTCAATGAATACAGCATCGGGTAGAACAGCTATAAAAATGGCAGATTATTAAACTAAAGACGCATAAGACCAAAGGTTGAAGTTACAGCTCTAAATGTTATGTATTGGCAACACATTTCTTGTGACACTTCCTTTACCCAAACGATGCCCTATTGTTGCAGTAGTAAATTATGAAGAGAAGCAATGGGAATGACAGAAGGGGACATAGAGGCTGAGAAATTAAATGATTTGGAACTACATCAAATAATTTAAGGCGTACTAGTGGTCCTACATCTAAAACAAATGTAGTATGCTTTTGTTTTGTTATGATCTAGGGAATTGTGATATGCTCTAGGTTAAGAGAATGTCAGAGAATGTTTTTTTTGTTTTCCTCTCTTCATAAGACATTAAGATGTTCTAGCACAGACAGAGATTGAGATGGATCAGGGAGGTGAGGACAGAGTGGGACATGCGCTGTGGCGCGAAACAGCGCAGCACATAATCCCATCCATCCTTGGTAGCGAGGGCATGCTCTGCGACAGGGAGATAACACACATATCAGAGCTGGCCTGCCATGTGGATGTGCCATCAGTTATGTGCTTATCACAACTTTCTCCGCTTACACATTTCTACTGAGCCTTTATTCTGACCCTGTTGAATTTGACTGATTTATTTCTCTTCTTCTTCTTTGTCTTTTAATAATTAAATGAAACCCTTACTTCATGGGCATTGCCACAAAAAAAGTTTATTTCCTCGGTTGTGTGCAGGTTTTACTAGAATCACATGTTCGTTTACACAAAGAGGCTAAGCAGTGAATATACATTTATAAAGAAATCTACGGTCCCAACTGAGAAATACTTGGTCATTAGACAGCCGTACTATTTAGAACTTCCACGAAATGCCTCGATTTCAAGTCACACGTTTCAAAAGAAACCTACACAATAACTGGGTGCGAAGGACAAAATAGGAGGATCCAATAAAGAGATGTGGCAGACTTATCTATTAATTAACATCCACTTTCAGTTACTGCACCATAAAATCTGCTATTCTTACACCTCCCTTTCAAGTGGGTAATTGAATGGAAACAGAATAGAATGATAAAATCATTATAGATCCTAAAGGAAATTGTAGTATCACTGGCTGACAAACAATATATACGCACAAAAAAATTTTGGGTGTTGTTTTCAAGTCCAAAATATACATACTGATAATAACAAAGTGGAGGGTAAATACAATAGAGATATGTAAATTGTAATGAAAAAGTCAAAAAAGCATGTCTAGAAGTGTACTGTTGGTGAATCATGATCACCGATTTTAACAGAAATCTCAAGTCTTCAAAAATCGAATTGCACTTTAAAAAATATCTGATCTTAATAACGTGAAGTGAAGTTTATCTTACCATCAAGTTTGATATCAATTGGTAACGCCAAGATGTAAGTTTCTGGTATCCCTTTCAATTTACACTCTTGATTACGATTGGCTGTTGCCGATGCTCAAGCTTTCCACAATGTGATCGAAATCCCAAAGCAAAACATTGCTAAATTATTCATTATTGTCCCAGGTTTACCCTTGTTTCTTTTCAATAGAACATAACCAGACGTGCGGCAGCAAAAACGGCTTCGTAAACATAAAGATTTAATGGGTTGCTATGGGCATTTATATGCTATATCTAGCAGTTTCTTTCATATTTACTGTAGTGTTGTAGTGTTGTACCTATAGGGAAAGGCTTAAAGTCTGCTTACACAGCTGGTTACAGCTCTGTTCAAAGGAAAGGAACTCTATGGGCAGGCACAGCTGAATAGGGTTCAAAATTCCTGGGAGCAAAGCAAAACGTGAAACACAATTCTGCAATGAGGAATTGCTGGAAATTAAATATGACACCGGCATTCAGATTAAGAACAAGGTTAATGTGGATCTTTGACTAAGCATGCAACAAAGGTCTAGGATGATCAAAAACAGTAAGCCCATCAGTCTCATCTACCTCCTGCAATCAGGATGTCAACCTTCATTCCTTTTATCACTTCTCAACATGACCAATATTTAGTAAGGGCTTGGGGTCCCTTATCCTCACAACAACTTTTTTAAATCAGTTCTTGTTTCTCCGCCGTGTTCATGGTTTGATTGTTTATTGAGGGTACTAATCAACACACAGTAAAGAGCATATTAGAGACTGGCAGATATTATGGCCTAATGCAAAGCACATGCCTCTAGGCCAGCAAGTGTTAGCTTTGCTACTGCTGCTTGTGTCATAAGGAATGGGCCATTATGTTCACTGGGTGCCTGCATGGAGGAGATGAGAGATTTATGGGAGCCATTTACCTCCTCAGAAGGCCACAGCTGTTACGAAGTCGGAGCAAAGTCATTATTTCAATAATTAGCGACTCAACAGGGCCAGGTTTGTAGAAAGCAGTTGCATCAGCAGCCGAAAATGGCATTGTTAGGTGAATAGTGGCATGAAAAATGGGGAAACAAATGCCAAGTGTTTAAAATTTGAAAGTGGCAAAGTGTGACAGTAAACTGCCAAGTCACATACCCACGTAAATAAGGAGCTTGTTTTCTTGCAAATCCTCACATTCTTCCCACTTGTACATTTAGTTCTACATGATGGCATCATATATACCTTTATTTAGGTAACACACATCTTTTCTTTTCTCCCAGCTATTAGAATAAAAGAGTTCGTCAAGGAAACAAGGCAAAAAAAACTGTGCATCTGACAGATAAAAACTCTACTTCCAATATCATGAAGAATTTTAAAAAAGAAATCAGAGGGTAACTGAGCTAAACGGGGTCAGTCACGAGGTGCATTAGCATGCATAATAGCTCCCCTTCCACATGTCAGTGTAGATGTCCTAGTAGGGTAGAATTTGGGTTGTATTGAGGTGGCTTGCTCCAATTCATGAACCTCCCCTAATAAAAAGCATGCTTCTATAAATTAGGAAAGATTTATGTTAAAGAGAACAAAATTGGTGTATTGTACAAAGTCAATTTCTGTGTAACTGTTTTGTTAGACAGTTGTCTAACTTTAGAGTCAGTGACTTCAGAGTAAGCAGGTCATAATTCAGACACACATTTCAAGATTCATCAATGATTGCAACCATAGTTTGAAGTTAGTGAAAAGACAGAGCTGACTGAGTCATGACTACAGAAGAAATAGACTGGAGAGAGACCTTTTAATGCACTTTGATTGCATTGTACAGCATCCAAAATGGCCATAAGTGGGGGTAAATATTTGTTAATGACAGGTTTTATATTCATGGATGCACTCTTATTCTCCCGGTTTCACAAAGAATGACGCTAGAGCCAAACAGTTTCATCACATCTGTCAAACCTTAACTAATTCTGGGCTATTGAAGAACTTGCAGCAAAGCCAAGAGGCAACCTTAGATGTAATGCAAGTTTCCAAATTCCCAAAATAGGCTTAAGAATACAGTAATAAGAGCTGGAAACAAAGTATTCCTGAGCTTGCTGCATTTCAATTAGTAAACCTTAACAATCAAACTTTGCAAAAGTGCTTTGTTGGATCAGGACTGTGAATTGCTTGCGATGTTGCTAGAGAAAACAGTCGACAAGGTTCATCTCACAGTGATGATGAGCTGTCGCATTGGCAACACGGCCACATGCACAACACCTGACCGGGAGGTTGCATATCAGTCTTAAACAAACATTTTGGGATGACACACCCTTAAATAAAGTAGGTTCACGGGCAGTAACATAGTGTTGCTAGTTATAACTACCTCCTTCCTGTCCTGCAAACACTCCAGCACAGCCAAATTGTTGTTCCAGGTGTGTTTCGGACAAAGCCGGGTCAAGTCGTCCCGACAGGCCTCTTCTTCGGCCAGCTTCCAACCGGCCGTCTTCCGAGGCTGCGAGGCCGCCGCCACTGGGGCATCCCTGGCTGGAAGTACTGCTCCTTTCAAAAGTGGTGAGATGGGTGGATCGGGAGGTACATTCCCATTGCCATTATTTGATGTTTTTAATCCGTGGAGAGTGCGAACGCAAAATAACACTGACATCAACAACAGCAGCAATTGCACACGTCCATACGCCGCCATCTTCGGGGAAATTGCTCTCGCAAAGCGGCTATACGCGTCCCCTTTTCCTTTGCGTGCGCGGATCTAGCTTGCTGATACACATAGATATATTAAAAATAGATAGGCGTGTTCATTGCAGCAAACTGAATCTCATGTCTGGGGACAACAGGACACAAACAAACTGAATATTTAAATTCTACGGTACATATTTAACTTTAAACAACTTTGCTATAGGAACATACATTTTGTAACTCACCGCAACCAGTCTTACAGAATATGTGTTTTACAATCCTAGCTCCAGTTCGTTTGCCAAATCCTCTAGTATTGTGACACGGTTTACAATCTATATGTTGAAATACATTTTTGTAAGAACGTTAATGCTTTACTCCGAAGTTCTGATTTGAGCATGACATGTGAAGTCATTATTATTGACTGGTTTAAGAAAAGAGGAATTTCTATGGAAACAAAAAACTAGAATATGCTCACCTGCAACATATGTAAGCATAATTATAAACATGACCACAGTTAAAGAAGAAAGTTGCTCAAAATATGGTGTGCTATTAGGTAGGCCTATATGAATGTAAAAAATATATATATATTTACTGTCACGATTTCTAGAATTAAATAGGTATGCAAATTTGAGCGTCCAAATGTTTAAAATACTTTACTGATAAGAAGAGGCAACCTCCCAAAAAAGGACCAAACATCAAATATAGAAATGTTTTTATGTACACAACACACATACAAAGGTCAATTTATTTTTCATGACAAGAGCTTGTCATGATATTTATATACTTTAAACTTAAGCTAGACACTTCTAGACCTAGGCCATAGTACCATTCATTCAATGCAGACGTTTAGTGTCAATATACGAGGCCACTCTTTCTGCAGCATGATTTATTTAAAATCTCTATTGCATACTTTTTGGTACTAAACAACTGTAGTTACTTTTACCAATGAAAAATGACCATACAGCTAGACTTGTAAATAACCCAATAGAAAATTAAATTATCTGGCATTCCCTGTCAGAAAATGATCAGTAGGAGTAAGGGCTTCTTCTTCTTCTTCTTAGTGTTGTCTACCTTTTGCGTAAAATAAAGAATGGCCCGTTCCACTGAAGGGGAAAGGAAAGCAACGAAGCCCATCTTATTGAGGAAGCATGCAAAATTAATCTTACAACATTAAATCTTTAAATCAACCAACTTTCCTTTTTTATTACAGTTGTATAGGTAGTTTTGCCAACAGTGTGGGCAACAGCCATGGGTCGAATCTATGTGAGGACAAATAAGAAAGATGTCATTTTGAGGGCATTGCCCGGAAGTTGGTTTAAGACTTCCCAAACATGGTTCCTAATGTTGTGATGAAGCCAATTGCATAAAAAATCCTAAAAGGCCTGTATATTCCAAATTAATTTATACATGTTTCAAAGCTAAAACTGAAAATAGTGGCAAATGCAATGTGATATATTGGAATTCAGTACTAGCTAGATAATAAAGGCTCTGTGTGTTTGTGTTAATTTCTGAGTCAAACAATAATTGCTTTGGGATCCCAGAAGTTGTATCAATAATACGTACCCTCTAATAATAGTGTTAGACAATGCAGCAGCTGGTGCCTCATTTACAAAGATTGAGACTTAAAAATAGGAACACCATTAGGGTATATCCTCTTTTCCACAATAGGTTTAGTTTAGTATAAAAAGCCACAGTGGTCAAGAGGGTTCAGCATATCCACTATCAAAAATAAAATATCTACAGACCTTTGAGTTAGGGTTTCTGGTATGCATATTTTGATTAAAAAATATATATTTTACTGTCAGGATTGCTAGAATTAAATTTGTATGCAAATATGAGTGTTCAAATGTTTAAGAAAACATTCTGTCTCTTATTGTGTCTGTAAACTACCACATAATTTATTCACTACACATATTTTGTCCATATTTAAGGCCATTCCAAATTGAGTTATCTTTCTGTAGCATTTGATTTGACTAAATATCTATTGCTTATGGTATTAGGTAACAGAGAATTGCAGCTTAATTTACCAATAACAAACGTCCATACAGCAAGACTTCCAATATACTGAAAGCCGACTAAAAATCTACAAAAAGCATATGTATTACATTCCCTGTCAGAAGATTATCAGTAAGGACTTCATTACTTATGGGAAATAAATTCTTCTTATAGCTTAATGTTCACCTGGAATGGAATTTTTCTCTCAATCAACGGTTGGTGCATCTTTTTTTTTACCACATCCGTGGCCTTGTGAGACATAAATGTGTTTGTCATCTTAAACAGTACACTTCACTGTATGCATCTCTAGAATGTGCCCATCAGTCTTAGAGGGTGCTCTGAAGCAGGCGGCATGGGCAGCCACAGCCTGTTGGACACTCATCATGGCAGCAGAACCACTCCTTCATGTGGCTGGTGTGTCCTCCATGGCCACAGCTTAGACAGAAGTTGGAAGAGCCACGCACAGCCACGTGGCAGATGGCACACTGGAATGTGAATCGTTTGCACACCGCACACTGGGTCCCCCTTGCTTGGCTACGGCAGTGGTAGCAGTACACACCAAACTCTGGGCAAGTATAAATGAGGAGAACAAGAAGACAGTCAGATAGGAGTCTGCAAGTGTAGATTAGGTAAATATTTTTTGTACTGGGTTGGTGGTACATGACTCACCAATGCCTTTGTGAGGTTCAGGCGGGCAAGAGGCAAACTTGAGCACATCGGCCCTCTTCTCTTTTAGTCCCCAGCGATGGAGAATTTCCCCATAGCACTTCTTAAAGTCATCAAACTGCAAGACATTGGCTGGATCCAGAAGCCTAGCATCGGTAAAAGATAAACAACAAATTGATAAACAAGCAGTTGTTTTAATTTTTCAGATACTTTTCTTTGCGTTCACATGTAAAACTGACTCTAATAGCTCTCTCTGATAGCTTTTTACCTTTTATTCATATCATGCTGTTCTTTTTCCCGTTCACGTGGGTCTGAATAAACCTGGTTGGCGTACCGATAGTCATCCGGTGAAGATTCACCCCAAGGAAAGGTTTGTTCGGTGTCTCGACCTATTTAAAGAATAACTTGTTCATTTTACACTGACATTTCACTTCAAATTCAATAACTATGAACAACAATATTCGAGTAGTATAGCATTTCATGACATTGAGATAGACTAATATTTTAAGAATATGCAGTCCTACATATTGATAAAGAGTGGTTACCGGCATTTTTAAGTTACCATTGTACCAAAGCATATAGAAAAATAGGAGTTTCTCTGGTCTTACCGATGTTCCAAGTAGTGGTTGTGGCTGAGTCAGAGGTACTGGAGCAGGAGCCCGAAGTCACAGAGGTAACAGAACTGGAGGTGTAACTGGGCTGAGAACGAGAGGACAGAAAAAAAAAAGAAGATGACGCTTAATTCCATGCATGGCCAACCAAATAATACTATTTACAATCCTTAGCCCTATAGGAAAGTAAACTGCATAACCTCCTGAAATTATTTACAGGGCATTTTCTTAAGACTTACATAGCGGGAGTGGGGAGGGGGAAACATAGAAGATCGTGGGGGATGTTGTCCATACAGAGATAAGTATTCGAGGGGACTGCCCTGAGTTCGAAACACACTACACAGCATGGCCAGGGTCTGCACATCACTCATCTTACTGTAGTGGTCCAGGCTGTATAGGAAGGTAAGATGAACGGTTGGTAAATATCAGAAACCCTGTCATAGGATTAAACCATGAGTGCAACTTTGGGACAAGTGGCTCACAGTGTTTCCAGAAGGTGGCGTCCGAATGGGTGGCGAGCCCAGGGAGTTTCCACATCTGGGTCTGAGTCTGGGCTCAAGTCCAGACTGGTGGCAGCAGAGGCCAGGGCCCACACCTGGAAAAACAACACACCCAATCAATGTTTACTGGAAGGACAGAAGGAAGATAGAAAAAATTAATTTGAACTACCTAACCCGGGGAGCAGCAAGGAAACTGCATATGTGGGAATTGTTAGGAGGTCTGACGCCTGCTGTACCTTAGCCACGTCTCTACGACCCACTGTGAGAGCTGAGGCTGCATTCTTCTGACATGTTTCCTGGATGTCGTTCACATTTAATCTGTGGAAGGAGAACAAACTGTCTTGTAACAAAGAATGTGTGGCATTACAGCATTAATTCAAAAGGCATGTATTTTTATGATTTTTGTGACCTTATGCAGCCCGTAATCACCCACATGTAGGTTTCTCCTAGTGCTTTGTGGACTGGCAACAAGCAGGAGATCTCCTGGATGATGACTTTACCAGCCAGCTTGATGGGTCTGCTGCCATACTCTGTTCCCTCTCGCTTAGTCTTAAACCTTCGGGATTTCTGATTCTGAAGAGTATCAGTCGAGGGATATTGCAAGGGGACACATGCAGAAACTAAAGTTTGATTTACAGTGTGTGATACATGGGAATGTAAGCAATGTATTCGTTTAACAAATATAATTATATCTAAATTAAGGAAAGACTCCATTAATCTATGAATAAAAAATATATTATTTTTTTGCGTTAGCTAATTACAAATGCACTTTTCAGTTCTACATGTTTAGTGTAAATTACCAGCATAAGCCACAATTGGAGGGGGAAAGACAGTAATACAAGGAGTAAAAGAAAGTTGCATGTGCCAATATTGTTAGTTATTGAGGGTAACCCACACCAGTAAATGTTGGATAGGGCTAAAAGGAGAAATGGAAAGTTCGAAACGGACCGAAAAAGAATTGACCTGGTGCGAGACGAGACGGAGGAATGGAAATAGGGAGGGAGGGATGGGAAGGAGAAAGCGATCAAGGGAGAGAGAGCTCAATACCGGGTAGTCATGAATGGTTTGCACAGACCAGCGGCGAGGGCCAGACAAGGGGGACTTCTGATTGGTTGAGTGGGGATAAAGGAGTGGAGGACAGCAACAACATGAACACAACATGGAAGAGGAGGATCAAGACCCTCCACACACAACACAACAGAGGAGAAATGTGAAAGAAAAAACAAGAAACGGGCAAGTCACATGACAGAAAGGCTCCAGCCATATAACTAAAGTGGTAAACATGGACGTCACAAAAACCTATTATCAGAACATGCAAAACAGACACCACATCTTAAAAGAAGCAATCTAGGATGCAGACACCACCACACCTGTGAATATCATTGTCAAGTGCATTGTCAAGGGCCTGCCATCTCGTGCCAACCATTCTCACCCGTTCCTTGTAGTAGAAGGACGAGATGGAGACAGTGTCCTTGTCTGAGCGGGTGGGGCTTCCACTGTACAGTCTCAGGGTACTCTGAGACTCACTGCGCATCTTCATAGGGGTCAATACCCCACTGTGGTATGCTGACAGAGCTGACAGCGACCTGAGGGAAGAGCACACACAGATTATAAAGCATCTGGCTAGAATATGTGTATCTATACACACACTGGCTGTTTTATTAGGTACACCTGATCGACTGTTGGTTAACGTGCAAATCTAATCAGCCAATCACATGGCAATAGCACAATGCATTTAGACGAGTAGACATGGTCTAGATGGCTTGGTAAAATTCAAACAGAGCATCAGAATGGGGAAGAAAGGTGATTACAGCGAATTTGAACATGACATTGTTAGTGCCAGATGGGCAGGTCTGAGTATTTAAAACACTACTGACCTACTGGGATTTTCAAGCACAACCATCTCTAGCAATAACAGAGAATGGTCCAAAAAAAATTAAATATTCAGTCAGCAGCAGTCCTCTGGACAAAAATACCTCCTAGATGCAAGAGGTCAGAGAAGAATGTCAAGTCTAGTTCAAGATGAAAGAAAGGCAATAATAACTCAAATAGCCACTTGTTTCAACCAAAGTATGCAAAAGACCATCTCTGGAGGCACAACACGTCAAACCTTGAAGCAACAAGGCTACAGCAGCAGAAAACCATAATGTGTGCCACTCCTGTCAGTTAAGGGCAGAAAACTGAGGCTACAATTTGCACAGGACACCAATATCAGACTATAGAAGATTGGAAAGATTATACCTGGTCTGATGAGTCATGATTTCTGCTGCAACATTCAGATGGAAGGGTGAGAATTTGGTGTAAACAACATGAAAGCAGGGATTCATCTTGCCTTGAATCAACGGTTTATGCTGGTGGTAGTGGTGCAATGGTGTGGGGGACGTTTTCTTGGCTTACTTTAGGCCCTTAGTAGCAACTGAACATAGTTTAAATGCCACAGCCTACCTGAGTATTATTGCTGACAATGTCCATCTATTTATGACCCCAGTATGCCCATCTTCTGATGGCTACTTCCAGCAGGACACAGACCATATCAAAAAGCTACAATCTTTTTAAACTGGTTTTGGGAAAATTACAATGAGTTCACTGTACTTAAATGGCCTCCATGGTCACCAGATCTCAATCCAATAGAACACATTTGAGCTGTGGTGGTACAAGAGATTCACATCATGGATGTGCAGCTGACAAATCTGCAGCTACTGAGTCATGCTATCATGTCAATAAATCCCAGAGAAATGTTTCCAGCACCTTGTGAGTCAATGCCACATATAATGAAGGCAGTTCTGATGGGAAAAGGAGGACCAACCCAGTACTTACAAGGTGTAGTCTAATAGAGTGGCCAGTGAGTCTATACAAGTGTACATAGGTAAAGAAATATGTCACCTGGGAGTGGGCTCCGTGGTGGGTACAGAACGATGCATGGTGATTGGCCTGGTGAAGTAGACCAAACAACCTGTGCCACAAAAACGTGCCCCAGAGGTGCGTGGGAAGGGGATGTTGGCATCCTGGTAGGAGCCATAGGCATTGATGACCCGGGGGAAGGCTGGTAGGGCGGTGGTTGCAGGGTTGGACAGCACATAGGGACCAGTGCCAGTTCCATCTTCCTGGGTCTGTAGGTATGTGTGGAAAACAGAAATAATCCACCATGATTACAGAATCAGCTAATTTACTTTTAGGTGGATTTTAAAAGTTAATTTGGTTTGTAAATGAATTTTGTGTTACAGTAAAGAAGTAGTTCTCACCATGTATGACTCAAGACATGAAACCAGTTGTCGGACACAGGGCTCAAGACAGTTCTGATTCCTCTTCACCTTCTGAAGCGATGTGTCTGTCAAGATCTAAATAGAGAACATATAGATTAATACATAGTCAATATTCCCTTCTTAATTTAAAATACAAATACAAAACCTACTGTTTACTCAGGTCTAACACTAGGACCTTCACAACATTGTATAAAAAACATTAGATGCTACTCAACAATAACTTAACTAGGCCAATCTATAATAGCCAGGGTCTCCACTACATATACTATTTAAATCAGAAACTCCAGTACCTTCTGGATCTTGCTCCTCATGGCCGGGGGTATAGTGGTAGGAGAGACAAACTGAAAGGAGGGAGCAGCATTGTTGGGGTATTGGGCAGGGAACTTAACCACTAGCCGGACCTGGTGGCTCCCGAAGTGGGCCGATACAATACAGCTTCGGTTCACCGCATCCATCTGAGCTTAGGGGGAGAAAGCAAGGGAGAAATAATACACTGGATGAGAAACTATTTTCTTCTGAATCAGCGGTTCAGCAAATATTAACTATTAATATCCAATAGAAACTGGAGAAAATAAACACCCACAACATCTCACCTCCACATTCACATTCCTGATCTGCAGGTTGACAAGTGAAAACTCCTGCTGCAGGGTCTGAGGTACACCTAGGGCTTCATGACGGCCTCCAGAGCTCAGGCCCAACTGGCTACCATCCTGAACTGAATCCCAAAATTAAAACACTTAAGTGGGGATAGATCACTTGTAAGTCGCAAAAAAATCGAGTTACATTTTTAACAAAAAGTACAATACAACATGAAGTTGAACAGTTTGGATCCATCCTAGACATAAGTCACACCCTCTTAAATCTGTAAGACAAAAAATAATCCCTTGTTTTGCTCAAAAGTATTATATTCAAGTCAGCAATCTTAAATTACGTCTTTTAATACCATCCTTTGGAAAGGAATAAAGAAATACCATGGGTGCTAGCCCATCACAGTTATCAAGCAACTTAACAACCCTCCCTTACATTGCAGAGTGTCAGCTGACAGGCCAGCAGTGGGCAGGGGTTCAGGGTCTTGAGAGGGCACAGTCTTCTCTGATTCTGTGGTCAGGGACATCCCATCCAACAGCTCCTCTACAATGTCATTAGCACACAGCTACATGTTGTGACCAGACCAAACACACACACACACACACACACACACACACCTCATTAATACCAACAAACACCATACACAGGGGAATGTCAAAACTTAATGACTACATGATAGTCTATTGCCTAACTGCAATTGACATTCATAGTACTTCAACAAATATTATTAAAAGGACCCACCTTTTGTAGCTGTGGATCTACACGCCATATTCTCAAGGTCTGGTCCCTAGACCATGTGACCAACTGGTAATCCTTGGAGCCTAATTATCAAAGACAAGCGTTAAAGCACTACAAGTTACAAAAATAAAGCATAAATCTAGGATAGAAATTTTACGATTTTTGTAAAAATTAAGTTGACAATGCAGCATTTTCAAAGTTTGTGGTTAATTATCTCTTGATTGAGCTGGTCAGCAATGACATGCTCACCTTCCTTCTGTGGACGCCATTGAAACTCCAAAACAACATCGTCATGTCCAACAAAAGCATGGACTGGACTGTTTAGGTCTAATGTGCTCCACAGTAAAAGACTGTTTTCTCTTCTTAACTGAGGAACCATCACAGTTACCAACCCATTGGGAAAAGGCTGTAGGGAGTGAAGCACATGTAAAGACACTTATATTGACATGCATTCTCCTCATCCCCTTACCGCACTCTCTCTCTCACCACACACACACACACACACACACACACACACACACACACACACACACACACACACACACACACACACACACACACACACACACACACACACACACACACACACACA